>VZRF01012999.1:2031382-2194430 GCA_013396875.1 Vireo altiloquus | reverse complement strand
GGCTGGCCAGGGGGAGGGGAGGGGAGGGGCGGGGTGAGACGGGGCCGCGGAGCCGCTCCGCCAGCTCGGGCAGCGCCGTCCTCGCCCGCCCTCCCCGCGCCGAGGCTGCCCGCGGAATGAGCGTCCCCCGGGCGGCTGCCGCTGCCGCCTCCACTCGGGCTCCGGCGGGCGGGCAGAGAGCGCGGCTGCCGGCGCGGTCGCTGCGGCGGGAGCGGAGTGAATGACCGAGAGGAGCGGCGCGGAGAGGCAGCCCCGGGATCAGGATGCGGGCGGCCGCCAGCATCCTCAACCTCCTGCTGCTGTCCTTGCTGGCCGGCTTCGATCCCTCCAAGGTAAGAGCCGGCCGGGCGGCAAGTTGGCAGCGGCGGAGCCGACCCGCACACGGGCGATGCGGTAGCGGCGATGCGCCGGATGGCTCCGGGGAGAAGCCAGTGCGTGTCCTTGGCTGTCCGAGCGGCCAGGCGGCAGAGCTCGTGTCGGGAGCGGCTGGCCTCGGTTCCCTGCGTGGCGGCCCGGGCGGGGGCTGCGGTGCCATGCGGCGGGGCCCTGGGCTCCGGGTGCGGGCAGGGCACCCCGCAGCCCGCAGCTGCCCATGGCAGCACCGCTCGCTCGCCGGAGCTGCGGCCGCCGCAGAGGGACGGGGATGCCGTGCGGCTGCCGCCGCCCCAGCCCGGTAGCTGTCCAAGGCCGGTCGCTGTCCAGCGCAGACCAGCGGCGATCCATCCCGCTCCAGGCAAGGAGGCATTCACAGCGCTGGGTGACTGCCCAGTTCTGGGGAAGCAGCGAGGCGCTGGAAGCAGTGATCGGCAGCCTCCGGCTGGAAATAAATTTGTTTAGGGTGAAACTGGAGGCGTCACGTGAAGACAGTGAATTTAGTACTATAGGCACGCTCCGGGCTGCTGCAGAGTTTTGTTATTTACGAACGTGTTCAATTCGCCAAGAGATCGCAGCTGATATTGAAATAATGATAAAAGTAAACAATAGGTTTTAGCCAGGCAGGCTCGTTTGTGAAGGAGACTTCAGATTAAGTCATTTGGAAAATCGGAATTGCAGTCTACTGCTTACGAGCAATAATGACTGAAAGCCCCCAGTCAGCAGATGTCTGTAGTGCTGTATTTTATAGATGTAGAACTCGTCTCATTTGTAATTTTTTGTGGCATACAGTCTTACAACTGTGAGCATTATAGGAACGTGACAGGAGAAAACATTGCTATAGTATTGCAGTCCATTACCAGTAGCAGTCCGTGCCACGTTGCCACAATTTGTATTACATGTTGGTGAATGTCATTTTAATGATACCAGTTAGGTACCAGACAACCATGTGAGACAATGTTCAGCTCTTCTGGCAGGTTTTTCATTTAAAATAAAGATATTAATCATATACAAATATGTATATGTCCAACAATATGGAATGGATACTCCTCATTAAAAACAAAAGGAGAACCTAAAAAGCAATTCAGTGGAAAACTGATTAACGGCTGCAGTATTCTGACTGCTTTTCAGTCAGTAAGATGCAGTGACAAAAAAGCAGGAGGTGATAGTGGATTGATAACATTACCTAAGAAATTAGTTATATCAGTTCTGTTAAGTAAGAGCTCTTTGAAAGTATCAGGTATTGCTGTGCCTGTAAGGAGACTCATCAGGCAAGGCACACACGGGAGTTTCACATCTGTGTGAACAGCAGCACATGGTCTCATTATAACTACAGGTTTCCACACATGCATTTTCTTTATTTTTCTGTCTTCTGTTACCCTTAGCAAGATCTATTAAAGAGACTGCATAAAAGCAGGAGAAGCAAATTTCTATCATTCTCTGTTCAGAGAAGAGTAAAACCACTAATGAAGCAAAAAGAGCTGGCAGAAAAATTCTTTTTAGTTCAGGCCCCAAAATAACACTGGGAAAAAATGTTCCATCTTATGTCTCTGTCACCATCCAGCACTGAAAACCAGGATGACGCACTGGAATGAAATGGCACAAATGAACTTTGGAAACTTTGCTTCGAGCCCTTTTTGCTGTGGCATGCTGTGCAGAGGGCATGAATATGGCCTTTTATTCATCACTCTGTGTGACATTTCCAGAGATATTCAGATGTTCTTTCCAGGCTCTTTTGACTTTATCAAGGGTCAGGAATAAAAAAAGCTCAAAAATCCTTAAGATTAGATTAAAATTAGAGCCTTTAGTCGAAATCTGGTTTTTATCAGATCTAACTGGATTTTCATGAATTAAAAAAAGTGAGATCAAATGGAACCTACACCACATTAAACATAAAAAAGTGTCACATGGCAAACAGTAATTTAATTTTGTTAACTATGAACAATATATTTATATTTCTGTGGGAAATCATATATGTAAAAAATTTTACAACGTTTTTGTAGCAAAAAAATACAAGTTCTGACTGCACACTCACTTCAGAAATGGAACTAGTGCTCAATTATTTATATTGCTTTATGCTAAATTGAAACAGAATAATAATTTTCTGCCCTGCAGGTTGGGAAGCAAATCTGTGATATGAAACTAATTGTAGGAAACAGGGGGATGGGAAATTGTTTCTTTTCCGGAAAGAACTGTGCAGTGTGCTCATGCCTAGAAAGACAACTTTCTATGTGCCCTTGACACTCACAAACTTATTAGCTTAGGGAGATGAATCACAGCAGATATTTCCAATAATACGATGCATTTCTAGTCATGGCCTACAGAATTTTCAGGTAATAATTTATTTTATTGATCACCTATTTTAAAATAATGCCTTGGGGAGTAAAAAAACAATCTTTAATTTAGTACCAGGTCATCATTGAGTCAAGACTGCTGTCCACAGGCTCGCTTGTTATGACAGAGATGTTGTGCTGAACTTACTCCGTTATATACTGATAGTAAAGTGTTTAAGTATCGCCATCTTATGGTAAAATATGTAACAAAAATTTATATATGGCTTATTCCCCAGTCTCTGAAACATTAAGATTTTATTTCAACCACAGCAATTTACTGCCCATGCTTTTGAATTCTTTTTTTTAAACTTGATATCAAATATTGATCAACTGTAGAAATTCTTCTTTAACAAATGGAAGGCAGCTCACTAATGATTAATTTTAACACAGTGCTAATTACTGAATACCAATTTAAGATATTTATTAAATGTTATATTTGTTGACTTTATTTTATTTTTGCTCTTTATTTACATAGGAAATTTTTTTTCATTATCCATGATAATATATTCCATTAAAGATTTATTTCCAACAGGGTGGCTAGACATTCAGCAGGAAGCCAGCTACAGTGAAAGTATTTGGATATAAAATCTTCCTTTCTCCTACTCATAAGTGCAGTATCTTGAAAGAAGGAAGTACCCAATATTAGGAAATTTCAAAGAGTTACTGCTAGATGGCATCTCTGTGCTGCTTTTCTCCACCTGGAGTTTTCTGTAATGACCTTCAGAGTATGTAAAGTGAACTTGTTTTATAAGGGTTGCTTTGCTGACCATCATTTGATAATCACATTGGTATAACCAAGTAAGCATTTTATAGTGTGATAAAGCTGTTCCACATAGAAATGAAGCTCAGCATTTTTCCAAGTGTAAATGGCATTTTGTAAGTTTAATTTTGGAAATCTAAATAGAGCTGATAAATATGTTCATGTTTCAATGCAGTTAATGACCTTTAGGCCTTTAAATTTTATAATGGCTTTATATCCTACATATAGGATATGTATATGCTGTTTGTTTTCCATTATTTGAATTTTGAGATAAAAATATTTCAGAAAATGACTGCCAAGTACAGTTCCAGACAGAAACTAAGTGCAGTATTATTAAGGACAGTTACAACCAGGAACTGTGATTTATATTCATTGCATGGGATGGTTGGGAATAGTAACTTTAGAAAATAAAAGCTGATTTGAAATCAGTCATCTATTTTTGAATGCTTAAACTTTGCATCTTTGGAATGGCTGTGTTTCTAGATTTTAAAAAGCTGTGATTTTCACACATAATCAGACTATACAAATAGCCACTAAAATCTTTTATTTTTTCCGTATTTCAAGAACTTTTCAGTAGGCAGGGTGCACTGCTTTAGTGCTGCTTAGCACTACAATTAATTTATTGCAGGAATTTATAAGAATACTGTGTGCAGCAAAGGGTTACCACAATACACTACTATACTGAAAATACGACTCATAGGACTACAATACACTGCAAAATTAAATCTCATTACCTATTTGGAAATTAATTTACTCTGTTTCCTACAGTATTAGTACTTAGTCAATATGAAAATCATTCATAATTATTTAACCTCCAAGGTTTAAAAATGCTCTAAATCTTTAATTGCTGAATGTGGTCAACTCTCACTTGGTGTCTGCCCTCCCATTTCTGAGGATCATGACTCAACAGCCATTGAGGAACATCCTGTTCTATCAATATGCCCTGGGCTTTCTCCCAGGTGTCATTCCAGTTATTTTACTCTCACTCTAGTAACTTCAGTCAATATGTAAAGACCCAAGATTGAAGTTAACACTGCTTGTTCTTCCTGCAGTAATCAATACAGTGCATTCTAACCTTTCAGTCCTGGGAAAAAAGGATGCTTCATATATTTCCTATTAATCTACACTCAATGACATACATTCATCATTGCATTATATAAAATCACAGAAAGGTATTCATTACATCATTTTAAGTAACATATATTAAGATATTGGAAGAGAATATGCAAAAACACACACGTGAGTGATAACTGTGTGAGCGCTAACTCCCCTGTATTCTATCAGACATCACATGATCTTTAAGGGCTTTTTAAAACTGTTGATGCTATGGGAAGAGGTCCTTTTTTTCTCTGGTTAAAAACTGATTCCTCTGTTGCTCATGAGTATTATGAATTCTACTCATTTGAATGCACTCAAACCCAATTATATATGTTAGACAAAAACCTCAAAAACAGTTTTATATGTATACATATACACAGACATATCCTCACAGGAAGCAATTATTTTTCCAGTAGGGGCATATTGCCTTCAGGTAACCAAGCCTCCACGTTTCTTCTATGTTTGGCCAAGTCATAAGCCAGTGAAAGAGAATCAATTCACAAAGTCTGCAAAGAAGAAAAAGCTGAAGCAGAGAAGGCAACTGTCAGGAACAGGAAATGCAGTATTAAAACTATTAAAACAACATCAGCTCTAAAAATGGTGTTTGTAGTTGGCTGCAGATTTAACAGTTGTGTTAAAATTTCAAGTTCAAATATGTGAAATTCATAAGGGACCTATTAAGAAATGAACAGGGAGTCTTCAGAGAAGGCCCAGTCTATTTGAGGCACTGAAATCCCCTTTTTCAAAACTGCAATATAACAAAAAGGCTTCAGGGCATCACTTGGGCATTCTTAGTGAATCTTGACTAAAAGCCAGGGAAAATTCAAAAGCGTTCTGTAAATCTTTGCAGCAATAGTCTGGGAGAAGCCCTCTCAAGGACCATCTTTCACAAGAACAGCAATCTACCCTACTGTTTCACTCCACTAGGCAGTAGATTTCTTGTCTAAGACCAAAACTAGAGAAAGCAAGGACTTTGTGTGCTTGGGATTGAGTACAGAATTCTTTTCCTGAGTGAGAATTCAGAAACAGTGAAACACTTGCCTTACTTTCAGAGTTTCAGAAATTCTTGGATTTACCTCAGAATTCCAGGTCAGATCTGTTATTCATGTTTTTAAACCAAGATATGTGACTGAAGCACATGGTTCTATCCACATTAACCATTCCACCTAAGAACCTAGCCAGCAGAGTTCTTAGTCCTCTAAGTCAGTAAAAAACCAGAAATGCAATAGCAATACATATTACTCTTAAAATTACTTTGAAATGTATCTTGAACATGACCTCCTATGTCACAGCATTACTTCCAAGATTCTGTGACACTTCACTGTGAGCATGGACTGCAGCTTCTGATTTTTTCCTTAGTGAATCAAAGAAAACTGACCTTCTATCAGCAGCATAATCTACTAGAACACTTGAAACTATTTCAAAAACATTACTATTTTTATTGTCTTTGTTTTAACTCCTGATGTAAAGGGGCTTTGAAGGCTAGACTTGGTTTTATTTGGAATTGAAGAATTTGTATTTCTGTCTTAAAGAGACGTCATGACAGCAAAATGCAAAATAATAAGGCCCCTTGTATGGATTCGTTTATCTCCATTCCATCCCTTTTTGAATAGGACTAAAATATTTTTTAATAAATAAGAAAATAACTGATGTATCAGATAAGAAAAGTTAGTATCATTTGTCTAGTTAGGCATGTGTTGTCTACAACTACATGATCTCCAGTCTTCATCTTTGCTGGCCAGCTTCTAGAGATGGTTTCATAATAACTACTTTTTCTGACAACAGGACTGATTCATACCAATTAACTGAATATACCACCAAATGTGTGCCTGCTATGGGAAGGAAACAGAGCACAAAATATTGGTGATACAAGCAGTTGACACTGAGAAGTAACTGCATCGATGGATACTGGAGTATACACAAGAATTTGCTTAGTGAAAGGTTCATGGTGGTATACTTTTCTTTCATACTATGCTATGCTGCCTTCAGCTTCATGACAGAGGTTTACAAAAGAAACAACCAGATATATTTTTCATAAGTCGGTAAACAATCTTAAATTGGAATTTGAGTTATAGCCCAAAGTAGATTGAATACCACGCCTGTGGATATGGAATTGTCTAAATTTTTACCCAGCTGTTTCTGTAACTATGTCTTTTCACAAGAAAGAAAAACATTTTATGTAATTACTCATAAAATATGCAGTCCTCTTTATTTAAAACATTTTTTTTCCTCAGGAGAAATTAAAGAAACTTTAATATTCTGACCTCTTCTGAGCCTGTTTCAGACTTTTAAATCACTTAAGTAACTAACCTAAAGCTGCCCCAGATAACACAAATGCAGTGTTTTTCCTCCTGCATTCCCCTGAAGAGCAGTCATCTGTCTGCTGCACTGCCTTCTAACCAAACAAATCCTTGTAACTGTGATTTAATGATTCTGTTTACTTTTTTCACTGAAAAGCATGTATCAGGCAGCATAACAGCAGCTTAAGCAAATTCTGAAAACAAGTAGCCCTCTTCACTGCTATGGTTTTGGGAAACGTTGTTTGCATCCTCCTCAAGCTGTAAAGCAACCCATAAGGGGGCAGCCAGAACAATTGGAAAAAACTAACTCCATTCTGAGTGAGAACTGAGGGAACTCTCTTATTAGGTGCCAATCATAATACGGTGAATATTATTCTTAAATTATTTGGGCATATTATTAAAAAAGAGTTTCTAGAGATTTTCATGGACATCCTTTCATAGAACCACAGCTGCAGGAATATATTTCAAAATGCATTTCAGTGTGTCTCTTTCAAGGAGACAACTAAGCATGTAAGTATTTTTCCATGTATGAAATTGTAAAACTATTTTAGTTTGGACTTCATTTAAAATTAGGTTTACACAAATATGAACTTCAGCATTTAGAATACAGTAATATTTGTGGTGACAGCAAAAATTATTGATCTGAGATCTCATTATAAACACAAACCTATCACACACTTCCTTACTCATATTAAATGGGCATGTTCCCATTTAACAGTAACAGTCTCAGCCTCTGTACTACAATTATTTTTTCCTATTCTTTTTGTATAACCTCCTACATATTTTATTGAACTGTTCTACCTTCTTATAATAAGACTCTGCATTTTCAGTATATGGTATTGGAACGTTTTTCCCAAGAAAATATGTAGAAGGCAGTGTAGTTTTACCAAACTCTAGTACTGACTAACCAACTGTACATAGAATAGATGATGGTACAAAAAGGATAGATCCAGCTGTAGATACAAGGACTCAGTTCTCAGTTCTGAAAGCAAGTGTGTGACAGGTTTGAATTTATAATGAGAGCTCAGATCAATAATGTTTGCTATCATCACAGGTGTTTCTGGGCACCTGCATGAAGAACACAGAGATGTATGTCAGGCAGAGTAGCCTAAATACAAAGATTGCCACTGACCTGTTTTCCATCCTGTCTGAATATGTGCACAATTATCAAAACACTAAAAACATATGTGTTAGCAAACTCCCATGAGAATCAGCTTTAGCCACAAGCAAAGAGGATGGTCTCCTTCATTTCTGACTTTTTAAAGCCTCAAGTTCCCTTCTGACTCTTTAACCTAGAGGCTAATCCTACTGCCACTTCTGCCTGCCGTGTAAGAGACAGGAATTTACTGACTTCCAGATACCTCCTCAGTCTCCAGCAAAGACTCCACAAGAGCTCTTGCTTTTCTTTGTGATTAATGTGTTGATATTAAAATGGTATGGACTTTGCTATTCAACAAGCTCAACAGTATGTATGTGTAATAATGTGCAATTAAACTAGATACGCAAAAATGTAGCTGAAAGGCAAATGAGTAAACTGGAAGCTATATTCCATACTATGTCACACAAAAATTAGTTTCCAGTCTTATAGAAGTCTCCTGGCCCTGAAAAATATGCTGAAACCAGATGCAGAGTATAAAAGAAGTTCCTCTACGGTAGGAGGGCATGTAAATGGTAGGAGTGGCTATGTCTTTACCCTTTAACTGAATTTTCATATAAAACTCCTGAACTTACTATGCACCACATAATCCTATGTTCTTTGATGTAACAGGTTCACTTATAACATCAAAAAATCTGTCAGCTGCGGCTCATACAAGGTTAAATAGCTGGTTTGCATTGTAATCCTTTTCAGTAGGAAGTTTATAAAAATAATTTTTAATGACCTTCTGCTATCCTAGTTCTGCAGACACTGCTAAAATAAATACTTCCATATTAGCAGATAATACAGATACACATTTCTACCTTGCTTCCTTTCCATACATCTTGCTGTGATCAGCAATCTGTCCAGCGCAATTCAAGAAGCTCAGATTTCTGTGCTGTAATTGTTGTCTTTTGCTGATCTTTGCCCTCTGGACTTGCTTTCTCATAAAGCCACATACATCTGCTGCTCAAGTTCCAGTTAATGAATGTGAATATCTTCACTGCAGAGATAGAGTAAAATAAGTGTATCCAAAGTTCTGAGTTCTGACCTTGCATTTATGTGTGAGATGTGACAACACCAACAATGTTCTGTCCTTTCTTTAAAACAGCAAAATACAACTTTAGCCTACAGATGTATATATATATATATATGTATATATAGTTCTCCTCTTATTTGTCAATGAAAAGCAGCATGCATTTGAAGAAAATTGTGAATGGAAATATTTACTGAATCAGTGTTCTCAGAATGCCCCATTTATTTAGACCATGGTATTTATGTTTTTAGAGACAAAGTTCTCCCTCTCTAAGGTGGTCTTTCTCATCTTAAGCACTCAGAGGGAAAACTATTGGCTAAAACATTAGAGTCATCATTTAAAGTATTTCATGAAGCAATAACTTGATTTTGTGAGTGCCACCAGGGACTAGATTGTGGAATTTTAGAGCAGGCAGGGAAGTAGTTTCTCATCCCCAAAACACCTTTATTTATACTTCAGTCAGTGCTAGCTTTCCCCCTCTTCCTCCTCTGCCCTGAGCTTCAGAGAGCAGCACATGAGGATGACCACAAATGCCACTCATCTGTTCTTGCAACTCCTTCAACATCATCTGTGTGTGGAGGGATGTACAGGCAGATCTGTTCCTCTACTTGTCAGACTAGACAATGAAATTATCCTGGTGGTTATGATTCATAAAGAGAAGGAATGCATTGGCTCAATTTGAGTTTCTTCCAGCTTGAATAAGTGGATAAACATTCTTCCTCTGGAGATTTCAAAACCGAAAGAGGACAGAATGACATGGCTCTCCTGATGTCTCTGATAAGGCTGCTGTACAAGAAGCCACCAGGAAATACAGAGAGCATCAAATTTTAATTTTTTGAGAAAATTAAGGAAAAGGGATTTTGATGTGATACTGGCAGCAGTTGAAGTATTCAAATTTAGCCAGTTCTAGATTTGTCAAATGCAGAAGCTACACTAATGGCTAAGGTCACCACTGTCATTTATACAGAAGAAAAATTTACCCAGATGATATTGGCATTCATATTACATTCACCAGTGTCTTTCAGGAATAAAATTAATTGCCAATACCTCTCTCCCACTTAGAAATAGCACAGAAATTAAATAAGATTAAGACTGGTTAGGCCAGTGGGTCCATTGTCTGTACCAAGGACATTACCAGTTCATGTTTTCTCATATGGTTCCCCAAATCACTTTCTAAAAGATGGTAAGTGATGGTAGTTTCTGAAAAATATGCCTGATAAGCCCTAACTGCCCAGTTCTTCTGTTAAATGGACACAAGATTGCATCTTTTCTTCTTCAGAATTTTCCCAAACCACATGCAATTAGATATCATCCAACACTGACATTCCCATCCTCATTGGCATTCTTGGATATATGCTATTTGTAGTTTGTGATTTTCTGGTTTTAATAGCCTTTTCTACTTAAGAAGGAACAATATTACCTTTTCACTTTCTAGCCCCTCTGGGCCCCTACCTTCAGAAACTATTCTTTTAGGCAAATATTTTTGTGTTGAATTATCACTCTTGTTTTTATCCATTGTCAAATTTCTTACAATTTTAATGATTTACTGTATCATGTCATCATTAGTTTCCCAAACTGAGGCAGATTTTATGAAACTAATAAATGGGATATTTTTCTTTTCTAGTATTTCTGCTTCTTCTGCAAAAAAACTGCTATCATTAGCTAATTTAATACCAGGGTCCTTAGGCTTCTCCTTTCTTCTCTCTCCAAAATGCTGATTGTTATTCCATAACCACACACTTCTTGTTTGCAATCTTGGAATGCTTTCTGTCTAGCCACGTCCCTTAGAGATCTCCCCCTAACAGCTAGGGATTTGTGTTTGGTGTTCAGTTTTCTTTAGAGGATGGCTTTTTTTCCAGGAACCTTTTTGATACTTTTTGGTTTTGAGAGATTAAGAGTTTTGCTGAGTTTTGGCAGATTCCTTCTGTATTATTTCACATGCTGATTTTTGTTATTTCTATTTTCTCTACTAATAATTGAAATTAATTCCTCTGAGCTACAAATAAAAGCATGTCGAGCCAAATGCACTGTTCACCTAGGAAAAATATCCCAGACTTACATCAATTCTCATGATTGTGGTTCATGCCTCATATATGTTTGATTTTACTTAAAAGTCCATAACAGACAGATCTTGTAACTTGTTCACTGGACTGGAAAGACTTTCAGCTATCCTTCCAAGGGCATATATCCAAATTCTGGATCAGTTATTCCAATTAGTATCAGTTTAATTAAAATGCTTCATGTCAGGCATTGAGCAGGGCAGGGAGTGGAGGCAGGGAGGGTAAAGAACCTACTGCAGCCTAAAGGAGCCATTTTTTCTATATTTATTGTTTTGGGAAGGCCTTTTATAACACAAGTCTGTTTGAACAAAGTATTGACTGTAACATGAGGAACTAAAGATCAGCACACCTACCACCATCAACTTAAACATTAGGTGAAGAAATATTTTAAATTATCTACTTGGTTATTTTAATCCTTTTAAAAATAATATCCAGTCAGACAATTCATATTTGGCAATCAGTCATATTACTTCAGTCTCTGCATTTGGCACTGAATTATTTGAATTCAGAACATTTTAAAATTGGCAACATCCTGTTAGAGAGGTGTTCACACCCAACAGAGCACATTTTCCCCTTTTCCAGTCAAGGGGGCTTTGCACTTCCATTTTCATTAGGAGCAGTGTGCTCAGACCCACAGTAACTGATGGTGGGGCAGTTCTTGCCTGACAAAATTCACATGGGTGATTCCACAGGATAAGTGAGTGCAGTGCTGTCCATTCTACAAGACTCTGCTTGGAGATCAACTTCCTTGATCAGTGACTGGCTGAGAGACCAAAGATAGCACTGGAGGTAATAGGAACTTCAGAACAAACCCTTAAATGCCTCACTGTGGATACAGGCCTTGCCACTTCTGACTCTTAAAAGTGAGCTCTAAATCCAACTCAAAGCTGTATGCAAGACCACCTGAACTGTTTGCCTTGAGACAACAACTTCTGTTGTCACATGGCAACAAAGTTGTATGGTTTGAATTGTGTAGTGTGGAACAATACATGCATTATATAAATGCATGAGATATGAGCTTTACAGGATAAAATGTAAAATCTATCTCAAATGAACAGGCTGTGAAACTGAGAGTTTGTGATGAAAAGAAGGATGAAAGTAATAAGCTAAATAGTGGACAAATTGTGAAAAACATTCTAGGTACTCTGAAAAATGGAAAGAATAGGCTTAGAAAGGGAAGATAACAAGAAATCCAAATGATACAATGTGAGGTTAAAATAAGTAATTCTACTGGGAACAGCCTGGAAACACTGAAAATGGAAATATCTGAAAAAACTTGCTAATATCTGAAGACTATTTTGTCTTTCATGAAAGCACTGACCTATTAATAAAAATAAGACTAACGGTACCAAAGTAGATTGGGACTGGGATGTATTTCATTAAAAAATACACTGCTGAGTGCCTCAAGAAAGGCTATGACTATGCCTCCCTCTGCCCATCCATCAGCTGGGAGGTAGAATGTTACCATACCTTTGGCTAGGTCATCAGGCCTGTGCCCATCAAAGATTATGTGGACAGAAGATTATTGTGGACAAGCACATCAATGCAAGACGCTGTGAACAAAATGAGGATGAAAAAGCAAATGATTCAATATTTATATTTCCTAACACGCTGCCCTCAGTAGATAAGAAAGGAAACAGAAGTAAAATCTTCCACAAATAGTTATTCCAATTTTTAAACAAACGTAGGTTAAAAATTGTTTGTACTACTTTCCCATCAAGCAAAATCAATGACGAGGTGGAATGTTAGGTGAATACTGTAATTCTGAATACACATTTATAATTTGTACTTGCATTTGTGTAGGATAACAAATTTTGTGTACTCACTTAAGAAATAACAGTACATTTATGGCATATCAATCCAAAGTTGCTCAAATTTTAGCATTCAGATTTGTGAATTATTCATAAAATAGCTGTGCACTAGGAATTATTTATAGAAATGTTGCTGAAAATAGCACTCTTTGTAGACTGATTCTAGTAAAAGAGAAAGCTAATTTTGTTTAATTGTTTAGATCAAATTATCTGCTTAGCCTTATTATTGAGTATACAGTGCAGTCTATTTTTAACTACGCAGTGGGGCCCTCAGCACTTCTCAGAAGAGTGAGATGGAGCCTAACACATTCCACTGCTGCTGTTCTGGAGGGCTGCTGTGAATATGCAATTATGAGCAGATTCAGTGTGTGAATTTGCTTTGAACTGTGCTATCTTTTATTGTGTTTGTGGGAACTGCTAAGGCACCCTGTTCTGCTTCTGTCCAGAGTTTTATCTTTTGAGGACATCACACACTACTGCAGAAGAAATAACAGATATCTCCCATATGAGATAGAGTAAGCAGAGCAAACAACATGACTGTTATTATGGGATTCACAAGGGATTTGAATAGCACAATCTCATGACAATAGATTTCCTTACTCCATAGGTAGAAAGAGAATGTGTTGGAGTTGTTAGTCTGAGGTTCAGTTCAAATGCCTTAGGATCCCTAGGCCAGTGAAGGGACCAGTGAAGGGACCTTCCTTCTGCTCAAGGACCAGTGAAGTTACAAACACTGCCTGCACTGCAGCAGGGAAGCAGTGGCAAAGACTGTAGACTGACTTATGGCTTTATCTCTGGTCTCTGTTTCTAAGTGAGAGATGCTGCAGCCCCTGAGCACTGTGAGAAGTCAAATAAGTTATACCAGTTACACCAGAGGTATAGACCCTAACTAAATTCCTAGTTGGAAGTTTGTGGTGTTACTGAGTCTAGAGTGATCTTGCCATCCCCAAGGCAGTAATTACTGGCTATGCCTGGGCCTGACGTCTGCACCGCACTAAAAAGTTAGAGAGATAAGCCAAAATCTGGCCACCATTATTTAATATCCTTTCCCCCATTTTCTTCCTTTTCTCCTCCTCACTAAAGGAATCTTAAGCTGAAATAATAAGACATTTTTTGCATCATTTCTGTCACCAAAGGTTCTCAGAGAAGTCAGGCTGAGTGATGACCTATTCTAGTGCTGAAAAGAAGTCTGTTTTCTGTGTAGTGGAATTCTCAATTGCCTTTTTTCCTCTCTTTGAAAGCTTTTTAAAAAAGAAAGTCATGCTGCTATTTACTCCCTGCTCATCATTAGCTAAATAAAACTCCATAAATATTTCATTCTGGTAAAACTGTAATATTCAAATAAACCAACATACTCCAGCAAACACGTCCATTATTACAGATTACTCTGAGTTGATCAGGCAGATATAAAGATTTCTTTTCTCCCCTAAACAATAGTTATTTGTTTATTATGTTTGGAAAGAGAAGAAAATCATTCTGAGTGGCTTCATTCTATTTGCCTGGTGAACAAATGAGCAAAAGAAATGTCCAGAGAACAAAATTGTGACATCCTTACATCCTGGGTGGTGTAAATCAGGTACCACACTGAGGACAGTCACTTCAGGGTTAGTCCTAGATACCAGAAGAGACAATGTGCCTCTGTAATTTTTGAGAAGACAGATAGGCTTGCATAATACAGTGACATTTAATGCTTAAGAGTCATCACTAGCAATCACCTTAAGGTACGCTCAGAATTGCATTTCATGCACAGAAATGTTTACGGAACTAAACATAATTTATATTCAGTAAGCATTTTGCTCATAATTTTTCTATTAGTTATCATGCAGACGCTGTTTCATTTTTTGCTAACACCAGGACTGGATATCTACAAAACACAGATATGGTAGTTTGAATTCACGCTTCGGAGGGGGTGTTTAAACCCAGTTTTCAGGGATTAATTTGAGGACGGTGCAATAGCCCAGTGTGAAAAAAAGAGTAGTTCCATTCTTTCTGTGCACAGTGACAGACAATTTTTTTACCATGAACACTTGTAATCAAGTAATTATGTTTGGTAAAGAGGCAATATGGAGCAAATTTCTTAATCCTTATCCTGTCTGAGTAAGAATTTAAGGATTTAGCTCTGCATAACAGTTACTTCACATTATTAATATATTATTTCCTTTATCCTGTGTAATGGTGAGAGAATATGTTGTTACCCAGTGTTTAGAGTTTATTGTACACAATCTAGAAACAAAGTGCCTTTATGTGATGTTGTCTCACACATGCATTTATATTCTCCATACACTGGAAAATAACATATAAATGTGCTACATCCTTGCACCCAAGTTATATTTTAATTATACCAAATCTGCAGCTCACGGGCTAGATTTCAGCACTAGTATATTCAATTACAATCAGTAGATGTCACTTCCAGTTCTGCCTCCTTTGCTGTCACTCCAGGGTTTTAGCAATTTAACTGTGACAAGAACACACATTCTTCAAATCACATGGAAAGTAACAGGATTTTAGAACTCCTCTTTGTTGCCAGGCTGGACTGAACACATTAAAATATTATGACATCCCTAGATTAAATTCCCTGTCTAAATTAAAATCATTATTATTATCAAAGAGACATTAAGGAAAAATTTGAAACACAATGAAATGGAAAATAATTCAGTCAGACTTATTCCAAATTAAATACTTAATGTCTTTCTGTGAATTCAGATTCAGTTGACCAAAGAATTTGGTGTGCTTGGATAACCTACAATTAACCCATGTGAAGCAGTGTTGTGGAGTCCCTCTGAGAAGCTCCCATGGTGCTTAGGAGATGGCTGATTAACTCCACTACTGGGACAGCTTCCCCTGCACAGAGTTTCCACAGCATGCCTATCAGGAAACCATCGCTGTACAATTAGTCTGTTCTTTACTGACTGAACCCAACAGATGAAAGTGCAGTAGAATTATTTGCCAAGTGACACAAGTTGATCCCTCGTCCTTAATGAAAATTGTGTTCCAAAACCTTCAAGCTTTTCTAGCATGTAGAGTACAACTCATTTCCAGATGAAGTGAGACCATTCTTTCTCCCTTTATAAAATTGTAAAGAAAGCCTTTGGAAACTATATAGGTCATCTACCTCCAAATTATGCCCTGGGGATACAATTCTCAATGATCATTAGATTGGTTTACTATTATATGAACAGCACAAGGAAAGAATTGTTTCCCCCTTTAATCCAAAGATGTTAATTATTGCTATTAATAAAAGAAAGTATTTACTATTCTTGTCACACTGCCTCATTTGCAATGGCAGATTATCTTGGGAAGAGAAGTGTTTTTGTATTCCTCCCTATTCTGAAATTCTGTATAGCTCCCTCTGGGAAGAACAAAAGAACAGGACTTATTCTTCCTCAGCAGTCACACAGCTGATCTCACAATATGATGCTGAGTTTATTATGCTTCCAAGCGTTTACCAAAATAAGAGAGAGAATGCTGTTTGTTGCATTTGACTTCAGATTATGAGATTTCAGGAATATATGCTCCTGTACTAATAAGAGGAGGGAAGGATTGGTCGAGAGCTCAGTTTGTTTTTTAATGTTTCTTGCTCTTTCCATTCTTATTCATTCCCATTTACAAAAGGAATAATGTTAAAGTATTTGGAAAGGGACACAGGAGGGACCCTTCCTTTGTTCATGCTGGCACTTACTTGGCATTTATTTTATCTCATTTTGGCAAAATTACATTGCAGCTGTCTGGAAATGATATTTAGTCTGTTATGAACTCTGTATGAAGTATTTTTAGATTTGATTTTGGTGAGCCTCCTCTTAGTGAATTATTTCTAATTCATGTGAGTTGCACGAACCCAAGAGCTCCATTAACCTTCATTATGCCTTCTCCTCACTTCATAGTCTGAGCTCACATACAAACACAAAGGAAAGCTATAAATGAAACAGTGTCTTAAAAAAGATTCTAAACTTATGAAACAAACTACTGATTTAAGGAGGCACAGCTAAGAGGCACAGCTACCTTAGCTCTGCTAAGATCCCACCACTGTTGCATTTGACTGGCTTTATTGGACCAGAGCCTAATCAATAGTTTCTGACATTAGCCTTGGTTTCTTGTCAGCTCTGAAGAGCTCATTTTCTGTCACTCTGCCGCCCTCTAAAAACATCCTTCATTTAAACAGTATTTTGAGGGATCCTATGCCGCCACTTTAATCTCAAATGAAAAGCAAAAAAGTCTCATAGGTACTTTAGAAATTCTTCTCCTTCCCAGTTCATTCCCTCCACCCAGAAACAAATCTTGTGCTCCCACCTTCATCAGAATCGTAGAAGATAAACTAGAAACAGAAGTTCAAAAATGCATTTAATCCATCCCTCAGACCAGAACAATTTAACATACTTGCATCACAAACTCTTAGCCCTGCATCATCCTAGAAATAGAGCTGAAATTTGAGTGCTTTATGCTGACAGATGATGTCATAAGAGCATTTTCTCAAAAGTGAACACATTTGTCTCAAACTAAGACTTTCCACCATGCAGCTCTTCCCTTTTGCTCTAAAATCTTTAAAATCAGTGAATTTATCATCTGAGCATTACAGAATTCTCACCCCTCCTAATTTGTAACTATGCATTGAGCTGGCAGTTGGAATGTGCAGGTGTGATTGAGCAGATCTAAATACTGTGCTATCGAAAAGAAAAGAGTTGATCAAGTTAGTGCTTCATCAAATGTCACAAATTGTATGTGGCCTGTAGTTCAAGAATGTTTATTCTAAAGATAACTGGCATGCCTTATGTTCCCCTTTCAGCTTTATATCACTTCCAATTCATTAACTCCTTGGTTAGTGTTGTCTCTGTTACAAAAAATGATAACTTATATTGTGTCTTTTAAGAACACGGTCCAAAGAAGGGACTTTCCCTGCTTTCCTAGGAAAGTTTCTTAGACCCCTTCTATTTTACCTGACAGGATGGTGCCTATATTAAAACAACCTGAGTCTCCCTCCTTCAGCACTGTGCAAGGTCTGGGTTCAGAAAGTGGGGGTGTTGCTGTCTTCTGGAAGTGCTCTTCTCTTTAGTATAGGACAGGGCACACTTGCCTGGAAAGGTTTACCTCAGTGCTCCTGTTTGAGAAACCCACTAAAACACATATCTGGGAAGCCAGTGATACTTGGTCATTGCAAGTAGCAACGTCCTGATCGATGGAAAGTATTACACTTTCATAAATGGATATTATATTTTATAAAACTCTTTAAAAAGTTGCAGTACAGGTTTCTCAAATCTAAGTATTCTCTTCAAAGAATAACCAGTAATTTACATACTACTTCAAGAGCAGAGGCAGAACCCATGTTCAGAGCCTTATGCATATTCCTTTAGGTATAGGATACCCATGAATCGGTATCATGAGTAGGCAAAAATAAGTGCTGAAATAACAATCAGTAAGGTTCCATAAGGTTAAATATGAGGTTTCCTCTCATAATGTCAGGGATTAAATAATCAATTCATACAGAAAATTCTCTCCAGTTGTTGATTAGAACAAAAGATGTTTCACTGGGTCATAAGAATTTTTATTCATACTTCCCTTCCTTTGTGCTTCAGTAAAACTGATCAGTCCAGGGTAGTGTGATTCTTCCATGCATGGAATAAAAACCACCAAAAAGCACCACTGTACACAAGATTTTGAGTGAAATATGCACATTCCTTGACTATTGATAAGGAACTCAGGAGAAACAACACACCAGTCCTTTTCCCTTAAATTTGTATCTCAGTACTAGAACCTGGCGTTTCTGCTGCATTTTCCTAAAGATTACAGGTTTGCCTTTCAGGAACCTCTTGACATGTATCCAGAAAAAACACCAGAGAAGGACTGACAGAGTCATAAATCACTTGCTACGGCAGCCTTGGTTTGCCAGGAGTCCCTGCTTATCACAGCATAACCCAGAGCTGAGTGCAGCCTGGGATGCCAACAAATGTCTCAGAAGTGTAGGAAGAAAGACAGTGAGCAAGAGAGTCACGTAATCCAGAGAGCTCAGACATCTTTTCTCAGCCAGTGCAGGACAGCTAGAGGGTCCCAAAGCACCCTAACACAAACCAGAAAGCTCCTGGTTCTTGATTTATGTCAGCCTTCAGTCTTACACTTCTGTCCTGCTCTCTCTGTGAAAGAGCTCAGTTTTCAGCTGCAGTAGTTTTCTTTGGCAGACTGTATTACCCAGTAGGAACACCATACTAGACTGAGGAAAAGTCTTAAGAAAGGATCACTATAGAATGAGGAATAAAGAATATTACCTTGTTGAGTTTAATTTGTTCTTTTTATCTGTATTCCTCTTCCCTGCTGCCTTCTTTAATCTCATATTAGCATATGAAGCTTTTTTTTTCCTTTTTTTTCTCTTCTACAATAGATTGCAGACAACTGTTTGCCAACCCAGGAGGCTTAAATTACAAAATGAACACAGACTGTGAATTGCCTTAGATTCTTCATAATTACTGCAGACTGACTTTGTGCAGCAACGTAGCTGCCTGTATAGAGTGCTGGGAGGCTTTTATCCTAATGGTTACATTCAGAATGCATTAAACAGCATCGTGTGTTACAGCTACACTGCAGTTCATATGCCTTTGATATAGGTAACATCTTTAACTAATTTGGAATTATAATCTGTCCTTGAACATCTGGTAAAGCCCCTTTGTGTTTAGGGGGGCTTTTCTTTTCCAAGGTACTGATATTCCTGACCATCAGCCCTTTTAATTTCTATTGCATTTTTAAAGGGTCTGTATTGCCATATCAGCCACACTATCTTCCTCTGATTGTCTTAGAGATAAATAATATTTGATTATCTTCTCTACAAGCATCTAATATTTAAAATTTGAAATTTTTCACATGCAGACTGTAGGGCCAGTTTTCTCTTTTTTATTATTTGGAAAGTTCCCTGAGAATTCTTTTATCTAATGGAGCGGCACTTGCACTTCGTGCTCTGAAACAATGTTGTTTCCAATTCATTACATAAGGAGAAATGAGGCATCTTGTGAAGTAAGCATTAGAATATGAAGTCAGAAACTCTGCACTGCTAAGCCAGATTGGTCTTTGGGGAAATTGGATATTTCCACTCCACTAAAAAGCTATTATAATATTCTTCTGACTGCCAAGCAAGCTGCACTAGAGACTTCATTTGCTCCCTGCTTAATGTATCTGACTTCTAATACCTCACTTTTGAATCAAAGCAAGAGATTTTACCTTTTATTCTGTGACTCTCTTGCTCCTACTGATTCCCAATCTTCATTCCTGTACTGGTTTAATTGGATACTAGTATCCTTGCCAAGTCCAGAACAACATAAACTTGCTGCAGTGCAGGAACAATATCTCCTGAATTAAACACTAATTCCTCCAAGACCCAAAGTGCAAAGAGAAAGAGTAAAAACAATAAATGACATTTGTATCTAGATAGCATTTGCATTCGCCATTCAACCTTGGCTTTCCAGCTTTATATCTAGAGCACAGTGCTACTGAGGTAAAAGCTGAAGTGTCTCATCTGCCTTGTAAACCAAGATTTTTTATCTCCTCCACTCTGCCTTCTTGCATTGTTACCTGATCTTGTTACAATTTGAAAGAAATATTTACAAATCCAATATATTCTGTCTCTGAGACTGCTGATCAGCTCAAGTGATTTATAGCTGTGACATTTCCTGTACATCTAGGAATTCACAGCAGAAATTAAAGTCTTCAAGGAGCACTGATTGAGATACTAATTTGTTTTGCTATCTGGTCTACACATAGTGCACAGTCCAAAATTTATTTATAGGTAATTCATTCTACCCTCAAGGAACAGTGAGGTAAGTCCATACTACATAAGGAGGGATTATCATACTAGAAAGATTTAGCAAAGCTAAGTCTACAGTCTTATACCTCAGTTACTTAATACAGGTTCCCTCAAGATACAGCTCCTAGGAGAGCCTTTGACCCTGCAAGGAAGAGTGCAAAATCTGGAGCCAGATTACAGAGTTCTTCTGAAAAGAGAACCATTTCTGTGAATCTCATCTGAACTCAATTGTTCTAACCCCAGAAAGCAAACTGTAGCACAGAAAACTAATACACATTAAGGGAGTGTTCTAGGTTCATATATGTATATGAGCCAGGCAGAATTTTTAGGAAGTTATTTATTGAACCAGCAGACAAAGAAAATAGTTTGCTAAGGGAAAGAAATCAGCAATTTATATGGCTTAATAAATCATAACCAAGAGTTCTGAATAATGAAAAAAAAACCACAAGAGCTAAAAACAGCTTCTGTACAGCTCAGACATGTAACTTCACAATATACAAACGTGAAAGACTGCCAGAAGCAAAACTTGAGGATAGAATTCAGGATAAAATAAGAAAGCTTGAATGTCCCCATTCAGGTGTGTTTTTGTAGCCTGCTTTCCAGGCACTGGAGCACTCCCATAATCTATAAGTATGTAAGTAACTCATCAAGCAACAAAATTAATTTATTTCAGGTCTATGAAAAGAAATAAAGTGCATAAGCTGATATTTATTCTAAGCACTTTGAAATAAGAATTTGTTGCTAAGCCAAAAATGTCCATTCTTGTTACTAATAAGCCATTGAATTTATGTGAAATGACTTGATTGACAAGTTTCTGAGGATCAGAGAGTCATTTACAACCTAAGGGCTTGTCTCTTTCACCTGTTAATAAGTGATTAAAAGGAAACTTTCAGAAACATTCCTTTTTATATCAGTTGTATAATAAAATCTCCAATGATAAATTTAATATTTTAAATTCATCAGTATATTTTTAATTCACACTATGGATGAAAAGTGTGACTGTCATGAACTTTATCTGCTGAGTTTAACTCATGAACTTATCTATATCCTTAGTTTGCTGAACAATGTATCAAAAATCTCACAGTCCAGAGCAGAGCTTAACAATGTGAGCAAAGGTAATCTATACAAACCAAGAGGATTGTGATATATCTCTTGTGTAAGTCATGCAATTCATGCTTGGCCTTTAAACTGATTTTGATTATTTGACTATAATGAGCAAAATCCGTCTGCAAAGTGATTGTCATTTAATTAAGTTACTCCACAGCTAAAACAGCGCTTTATTTTAAAACACCCCTTAAATCTTTCCAGGAAAATGTGGTATAAATTTAAGTTGGGTTTTGTTGAAGTGCCCTTCAGGAAATGACTTGTATTATCTGTAAAATTGTGTGTGGTAGTAAAACAAAAAGAGCTCCCACGAGGGCTAATTTAGGAAAGTATTATTAACAGCCTTCAGGCTCAAGTTGTCATCCCTTGCATCAGATATAAGACCTGCAGAACTCTGTTTCCTAAACAGGCTAAAGTAGATGAGAAGCTGCAACAAGCTAAGGCTTGCTTTCTTGGGGTTTATTCCTCCTTAAAAAGCCTGTGTGTTTCGAATTGTCTGTGACTGCCTGTTCATTAGGCATGTTTTCCTGTGATTCCTAATGGGCCTGCTGTTATTCCTGCTAAAATCCTGCATTAATGTACCTGCCTTCCTTCCCCCTTGACCACAAGAGAGATTATGAGAAAAACACAGACAAAAGGTGTTTCCCTGCAGCAGCCATATTTTCTTACTAGAAAATATATTTTCATCTACTTTTTTCTTCATTATATGCTACATTAAAAAAAAACAAAAAAAAAAAATCACACCAAAAACTAATTCTTGCAAATAGCCCTATGGCATTCCATCTGGCCCCAAAGAAGGCAAATATTTTCCCTAAGCACTGGCTGAGGTACATTCCATCTGGAATCACTTTTCTCCTTATTTGTGACAGATTGACTCTGTTGTATTCATAAGAAAACAAATAAGCAATAATTTGTTAGTCCATCAAAAGCAAAAAGTCAATAAAAAAGAAGTATGTTTGAAATGCAAGTTCTTCAGTTTCTTTTGAGTTCCCCAATATTATCTTCAGCATCTTCCTATTTCTGTCAAATCATCTCTTTTTATACAGATTTTAAATCATTTTATTCTAATTATGAATCTAAAATGGATTTTCAAAGCTAAAAATTATGGGCCTCAGTTCTTTTTATTATTGCTATTTAATTGCCTTAACACTACCAGCACTTTGACAAATTGACTTTTTTTTTTCCAAGTTTCATGTTACTAGCTTTTACTGTTACTGTTTAATGTCTTGGTGCTTTTTCAGAAGGAGGAGATGTGAATCTCGGCTAGGAATATACTAACAGAAGATAAAAACTTGGAACAGAATTTTTCTTGGTCAGGACAGAGGGCTAGAAAATACAGATAAGAACTGTATAGTCTGAATTGTACAGTAGCTTTAATTGAAATTTCCTTTTCTTGTTTTGCTATCCTTGATATGAGTTTGTGCATGTTTTTAAAATCATATTTTTGGATTGAAAACACTTTCAGGAGCTCCAGAACAAGTTGTGTGTCCAAAGTTATCTTTTTCCCTTGTGCAAATGGTTCTTCTACTTTCTGTGGCACTGCTAGCCAAGCTGCAGGAACTAATTACAAGATCTCGTCAAAATATTTTATTAAATTTCCCTGCCATTTGCTAATATGTTAGTTAAATCTCCCTGTAAAATTAATATCAAATCTTGAAGGTTATGTAAATGCCTTCATTAATCAAAATCTTGGCCCTTTTTATTAATTAGATCTAAAAGCTTATGTAAAACTTCACCAGCATTGCCCATGAATTTTCTTCTCACAGTCACATTGCTAAGCAGTCCTTTAAAGACTCACTGACTTTGTGATTCTTAGGTGTTGAATTTCCCCTCATTAAAACTAGAAAGAAGGCCTGCACTGAACTTCTTGTGGACAGAAATCTTTTTCTCTGTAAATGAAATCTTTGCTTCTGAGCTATTCATTCATGCTCACTCCTCACACGTTTCATATTTTTCTCCTGTGAGATAATACTGGTGTTTTAATTTCAATACTGTAAACAGAGGATTATGACTGCACACAGGGAATAAGTGCTGGAGATGATAAAATAACAGCCTTAAAGTGCTGAAGAGACATTTAAGAAATACCAGTTATGGAGAGTGTCAGTAAACAGAAGGCTTCTGATGGGGTATCACCTGAGTCTTCATCATTTATACCCCAGTGTTGCCAGCTCACTAAATCCCACAAAACTGCAAAATTCCAGTCACATCCTGAATTAGGAATGACCTGGTTTCCTTTGGTCATAAAATGCAACTCTAAAAGAATGACTATAATGGGCCATGATGTGACATGAAAACATTGTTATGTTTTTTTAGAATACATTTTCATCTTCATTTGGAAGATGAAATGTGAAATTTTTGTGTGGGATAAGTCACTGATCAGTTTGATGTCAGAACTGCTTACTGTGCTGTGACAGCTTTGTTCTCTTGCAGTGTCTCAGCCTGCAGTGTCAGACACTGCTCTACAGACTGCAGAGCCCAACCATCTCCCACCATCTCCTCAGCTGCTGCAATCATGGCCTGCAGGAGCTGGAAAACCACCCACTGTTAGTCCAAGACCACAACTTCCTGCCTCAGAGAACAGGATTCAGTGGAGACACAAGGAGGGGGTAAAGGATAACACATGACAGGGTAAAGAATCACAAGTGTTGAAATTATTTACCTTTAAGTATCACCATGCAAGCAACATACTGACATTACGAACATAGTCGTTTAGACTGTCTCCAGTTTTCCACAAGTTTGAAAAAATACCTATATTTATGTCAGTGTTTACATTGGCTCACAATTTTCCATGCTAGTTTTATGAGTTCTTTCAATGTCTTTCACCACTCTCTTGTAATCAAAAGAATGTGGCCTCTCCTAATAGTTGCTAACTTCTGCCCACATGGATTTTTCTGAGCATTGTGCTGATACTGAAAGTCTACAGAGTGTTTTGGCAATCACACCTAAGTCAAACCCCCCTGGTAGAAATAGAAGAAGGGAAGTCAGAATTCAAATCAATTCTTTCAAAGCAATGTAGAGATCTCTGGTTAGCCTCACATTTGCTGAGCCTGGGATCCTGGAATATGATGAACTGTATGAGCTACAGTAGCCTTATTTGTCCCTAAAAAGAGGCAACATCCAATACTAAGAATATTAACCAATTTAGGATATTGTTAATTCTCAAGAAAGTGTCTCAACCTTCACACAGCAGGCAGTGTGCCCAAGGTGATGGAATGACCAGGCTGAGGATGGGCACACTACCATGACTGCCACGGTACCCCTGCATAAATACTAAATATATAAAGAAAGGTGCTTTGATTGTCTTTTAGGCATCTTTCTTTTGGTATATTCAAGCGCCAAGGTAGGAGCAAAAAGGCAGCAATCCCTAATAGCTCACTACTAAGTATGTCTCAGTTTTTTCAGAGCCATTTTTTCCCCATCTCTTCTTTCCTGCAGCTTTCTTTTCCTTCCTCCTAAGAGTTTCACAAAGTTACTGTAAACTTTTCATGCTCAGAGTAGCTTTTAAAATCTTGCTTCCCACCTATATGCAGAAATCTCAATCATCCATATCAAAACTTAGAAAATTGGCATTTTATCATTTCAGGGAAATGGCAGCCAAGATTAAACCACCTGTTATTTCGTTTTTATTTATTTATGAAAGCCACTGTTACCGCCTGAGACATAAAAACACTGATCTTCAGGAGATCTGAGACACATTTGTGGGGTTTTTTTATATTTATATTTGGCATTGTTCATTGTTCTGCATTACAAAAGTTCATTTCCCATGGTACTATCTTCAGACAACAGCACCAATTTAATAAGTTTCTCTTTTTGCTCATGGGGGCTGGTAACAGAACTTTGGACCTTCAACTTTGGCACTCAAATTCCTCATCCATGAGAAGCTGCAGTTGCTAATAGTATTCTGGCCCTCAGCAGCTCTATGGAGGGCAGCACCCATTCCTTACAAGGATGGATCTAACTCAGCCCCTCAGGGTCACACACCAGTTTAAATGATTGCAGTAAAAAAAGGAAAAAAAATAGGATAAAGGAGAAGATTAATAAAAATGAGTAATTGAATCCCTTAAAGTGAAATATGATTTAAAACTTTTATTTCTGTTCCTTAAAACATAAATAGGAAATGAAAAAGGCAGCTAGAAAAACAGTATGCCATAACTTCAGTAAGGTTTATGGGATACTCTCTATTGTTTTCTTCAGGTAATACAATTTTGATTCTTTCCCAAATACTTTCAGTTCTTCTCAGCATTATTCAATTCAGAAACTTCCAGAATTGTTATAGCCTTAGAAAATAGCAAGTGTTTGGTTTCTATGCGCTTATTTACACATAAAGTGTTTTACTGCATCTTTGATCTGGGATCATGCTTTGTGGCACATCCATACATTGTTTTACCCACTGCTGAAATGCAGCCTGTTTTACTGAGCTGAAACACAGCACCTGGCTCATTGTATTCAAAGCACTACACATTTAGAACTGATTAAGTATCCAACTGAAACAGCAAGAAGCATTTTGCTAGACAGAACACAGCTACTGGAATTTGGCGATGGCATTCAGATTAACACCTCTCTCTTGCAGGCAAGATTGCCCATGGAATTTTCTCAATATTCACTTATGCTGCTTGTAAGCTTTCATCCCTGTTTAAAAGTAAACTAAGCCTTCCAGGATGGTGTCAAGAAGCAGTATACATTAAAAATGGATTTGCTTGCAATGAGACACATTCAGAAAATCCTCTTATTTGAGGATTTTGCAGGAAACGTGTGGTGATTTCTGAACAGAAATGTAATTTTCTTTCTTGGTCTTTCTGCCTACAGAAAAAGATCTTCATATCTCAGGAGGGAAATGTTGTTAATGCCACTGTTGTTCGAAAATCCAAACAGGAAGATGCTGCAGCCTTTAAATGCCATTGTCAGTGCCATGCTGGTTAAACCTATACACTTTTGGTTAGTACCTGCATGTAGTGTAGCCTGTGGGGTGCCAGACCACTGGGAGTAAGCTCAGGCTTAGACTTCTGAAGAATTTTCATCCCTACAGGGAACACAACAGGGATATGTTGGAAAAGGGTATCAGCAGGATGTGACAGTTTAAGAGACCTGCCAAAAGAATGTATGGAAACATGGGGGGATGAAGGGCAAGCCAGCAGGATAACCCTCCCATCCTTACTTTTTCATTTGGCGGTCTTGACAATTATCTGCATTGGGAAATACAGGAGAATACAGCCAAGTGTTTCTGTAATGCAAAGCTGTACATTTACAAAGAACAGACAAAGACTTGCTTGTCAAAATTCAGCAGAAATCAAACAGTAGATGGTTCCTTTGCTCTCAGCTCCAAAGACAGCACTTGGCCAAATGCAAACACAGCCAGGCTACTAAATAAAAAGGAGATGAGCTGATTTCTGGGCTCTGAGGTTCAGCTCCTTTCCACACAGCAAAACTACTCTTTCCCTCTTAAAATGCTGCATCCACGTCCAAACCATCTGACTGAATCGTGCCCAGGCATAAAAGGAAATGGTAATTAGAGTGTGTGGTGCTGACAAACACTATGGTTTGCTATGGGCCAGCATTCAACCCCATACCCCAAACTTGCTGTATTTCTAAGTGCAGACATACCCCTCTAGGTCTTTTCCCAAAGACAAAATTTCCCTTTGACAGGGTATTTTATTTTGCAAATCCTTTCCACTTTCGTCATTTCTCTCTTCTTCTTACTTGCAAAGATTCAAGGAGATTTTAAAAAGGCACTGAACAAATTTACCTGTATCTATTAAAAATTGCAATCTACAGGCAAGCTCCAGTTTGGGGGTCTGTAAGTGCTGACTGCAAAGCTGTAAGCTTGCATTAACCAGAGGAAGGGCCAGTTATACTGCCCATTCTCACAGAGTCTAAATGCACTTTGGCTCTAGGTAGCTCAGGTTTCTGTTTTCTAACATCTAGTTGCAGTCAGAGCCAGCTGAAACCATTTATTTTATTAAATTACTACAGAATTTACTGATTTTCATGGCTCAAGCTCTCCAGGATTATATATGATCCAACTTCATGGGGAATTGCAGTTTCAGCTCCTTTAATATCTTAAAATTTACTCTCAGTGAAAGCCAGCTCACCTACCTCGCCCATCCCTCAACAGAATAATATGTATTTTGAGGATGGAGAACCAAAATTGTACATTAAGTATGAGAATTACTCCAGGAGGAATTCTGTATAAATTCTCATAGCCAATCAGTACAGTTTTCAAAGGAAAGCAAAACTGCAACAAATTCCAAACCCAGAACTGTCCAACATTACACCCTGCCATTCTGTGGATTCTCAGAGCAAGACAAGGGATCCCAGAACCCTCAAAAAAACATGCAATTTCCTACCTCTGTTAAAGGAAAAAGGACTGTCTGCACAATCCTTCGTCATTATCTAGTAAATAGATGTCTCCATATATTTTAGAAAATATGCTTTTTCTCCCATTAGTTCTATCATCATATCACACATTTGAGGGAAAAGCTTATGAGGTTTTATTCAGTACCTGATATAAATGTTACTGAAAATTAAAATGGCAGGAAATCAACAGAAGAAGCTTTTCTGTTCATTTCACTTAGTATTTCCCCACCCATTTGTTTCTCCCAGCTGCTTCAATTAACTGCAGATTTTCCTAAAGCAGACTGCCCATCCTGCTTCCTGTTTCAGTCAATTCTCATCATGTGGAGACACGACTTTGCTATTCTGTACACTTGGGATTTGCTAACAGCAGAACACAAGAGAATAGGTGTGAAAAAAACATGAAAATGTTCTCTAATGTCTTCATTCAAAAGAAGCTCCCTGAAGCCTGAAAAATGAAAAAGCAGATAGCTAAGACCCCTTTGGAAAGGTCACCTCAAGAGCATTGGTACAGAGGAATGCAAATGGACAACAGACTGAAAATCCCTTGCCCAATACTTCTCTAAGTGGAGGCAGCTGACTGCAGCATGGCACTGTAGATGCACTGATGTGCTGTGAACAGATAGTTTCTAGAAAGGGCACATACCTCTCAAACTGCCCTTACAAAGAGCCTTGGATATTGCTACTCACAAGGAGCACTGCAAAGCCAGAGGGTTTTGTTGAACAAAACCAGAGTAAGGTGAAGGAGACACAGTTCTCTAAATTCAGAGAACTGCAATTGATAGCACAGGTCTGTGCTTTCTCAGTCCACCTGCAGCTCTATGAATTTTAATTGCCATTCCAGTTCTGAGAACTTTGCTTTCTACATGCATTAGCCTAATGTGAATAAATAATCATGCCCAGGAACAGGACTAATGACTGATGTACTGCCATGTTTTAAACCACTGTACTACTAAGTACAAGATACCTCAAGTGAAGATAAAGAACTACATATGCTATAGAACAACACTGCAGTGAGGGAAGACTTGACTTTTCTTCCCAAGCTTACTTTCTAAACCTAACCTAAAATTTAAGATTCCTGATTTTGCTCTGCTTCAGAGGAATCTAGTTAAGCCAGCTGAGCAATGAGTATGCAATCACATCTACATAAAATGCAATATTTCAGGTATTTACATTATAGCGTTTACATTTATAGCATTTATGAATGCAATTTTGAAATTTAAGAATTATTTAAGGTAGCATTGCTTTTTACATATATTAAATAAGCTGACATTCGGCTTGACTGCTACTGAACTTCACCATTTCCTTTCTTGCAATCAATATTTTCCTCTGGCCAGGAGGTAATTAGACAGTTTTTGGGATGGGTGCCTGGGTATTTTTTCACATGTTGCTGACTCAGGACATTTTCTTTGTTGCTATTCCTAATACTGATGTTAATTACTTTTTACTGCAGAGATTCTACTACCTCAGTTGTAATAAGATAATGTTGGGATGTATTCTCATTTTCAGTAGGCTTAATCTCTATTAAAATGTAACAGAATCTCCAAGTGAAAGTAAATATCAGAGACTAGAAGAGCCTTCAGACTTCTTATTAAATAAGGGCCTTAAAATAATACCTGTAATAACCCCAATATAATATTACAAATTATATTTGTATATTATATTACAATATATATTATATTACAAATAATATAATTTGTAATATCTTAATTGAATATTACAGGGCTAGCATACAATAACATTAACAGTGAAATTGCTAGAGATTGACAGGCTTTTATGTAAGATCAAAATATGGCATCTGAAGTCATTCTGTGGCTTCAGGTATGATCTTTGTGTATGTGACCTTAGATGTGGTACAAAAATTTTCTACCCTTTGCTTGCCATTTTTTAATTTACCCAGTTATTTATGGTAAAATACAGCTAAAATTATTTTAACATTCTATTTCCTTAACAAAAAGGGGGTTTGGACACTTACACAGTTCTGGTAAAGATACAGTTTCCTTGAGTATTTCCACCGTTCAGAAAAGACCCATTTTTAAGACTATGTTCCCATGTGCACCTTCTCTAGCAACAGTGCTCTGAAGCAATACTAGCAAGTGGGTGCACTAAATGGGAGACCCCAGACACACAGAATATGGACAATAACACAGAGTGAGCACTGTCCCTGTCTGTGCAGCACACCCAGGGCTGGCACTGCATTTACAGCAGCTCCAGCTGCAGCTGCCACGTGTTTGCAGCCCTGGCAGAAGGGGTTTGCAGCTTTCCAGGGTGAGCCTCACTCCTGCACCCCTGGGCTGCCTGAGGAGCTCCCAGACACTTGTAAAAGCTGCCCTCATCCCTGCACTGCAGCACTTAGGGGCTTTAAAGCCCCTGTGAGGCTACAGCACATCTGACTTCAGCATCATGGAGGTGCCAGGGCTCTGGTAATGTTGAATTATATAACCAGCCAGGAGGACTAGAGAATCATCTCCTGCTCAGTTCTTTAAAGATGTATCCAGCAGCAGCACTGGGAATTACATGGCAGCAAGCTTTCTCTTTCACAGTTAAACCAGCTGGAAGAAAATAAAGTGCTAAATTGCATTAATGAATATTCTGTCACAAGAACCAAGCAGCATGTCATCTGCTAGGAATAATCAGAATAACCCAACAAACAGCATTCTTTCCAGGAGTTGACAATACCCTGGATGAAGGATAATCAGCAGTAATTATTAATCTGGGCATCAGAAAAGTCTTTTATTGCCTTTTGAATGTATTTTGTCCAGTGTTAAAATTCAGGAGGAGACCAATTACATTCTTCTGTGAAACAGCAAATGTTGAAGAGAAGAAAACAAAAAATGTTAAAAGTTGCAATTCACTGGGGGAAAACAAAATTCTGTCATTACATTCAGGAAATGTCTTGGAACTGAGGGAATTAGTGTGCTTATTGAACTTCTCAAAGGGGACAGGAATAAAAAAAGGTGATAAAACTGATGAATTAGGTCTCTTTTTTGTATTAAATCTAGAGAGGATGCTGAGATACTTCAGAGGAACCTAATAAAACTGGAGAATTATCCAACATTATCAAATGTTACCTAATCCATATTGGAAATAATCAGTGGAGGTCCTTGGGAAGTTGACAAATTGCCAGTGAAATGTGACAGTTCAGCAAAAAACCTCACTCTTGATGTCACTGTGCATAGTTCAGTGTTCACATTCAGTATGCTACAGGTAAATAAAACATGTTTAGTGTTTAATTGTCATATTTAGGTCTTCTACTGTAATGTTTATATATACAGAGAAACTAGCAAAAAGCTATTTTTCTGTGCAGAAGCTTTACATAAGCAAACTCATATTCTTTCCCTCTATTCAAATATCTCTTCAGTGGATTTGGTTTTTGAGTATTAGAAACATTTCACAACTCACCTTATTATGTACCTACCACAAGATATTTAATACTTGGACACAGAGATTTTCTATTGTTGGGACACTCCATAAGTTTATATAATAGCTCTCAATGGGTTCTTGAATTTCTTTAAAAAGAAAAGTTTACCTTAAACTGCAGAGATTTATGGAAATAATTCTGAATGGATATTGGAAGATAAATGTCTAACCTAAATTGCTGTACAAGCTCTGAGGATCTGAAAAACTCTTTGCAGGGTTACAGTAGCTTTAATAAATACATTCATGATGACACACGCCTATAAAAATACTTCTCTTCAGTTTCATTGCACGCAGGGCTCCTTCATGCAACTGCCAAAAAATAATTTGCTTTTTTGAAGCAAATTCAGAAACTAAGTTCATAACTGCCCTGGGGAAAATGCAGTAGCCTGTCTCCCAGAAAGCTTTATGCAAGTTTTCTCTTAAATAATTGCCATTAGAAGTCCTCACTCAGCACTTCTTTTACAAATAATTCTTTAAAGTAAAACTGCCCCTATGGCACAATGATTTCAAGACTGTTTTCTCTGCTTTTCTTTCCCCCCCCTGTACTCACTAAATATATGAATAAGATAAATTGCTACAGAACCTGGAGCTCATTCTACAGCACTAGGGAACAGTAGATTTAACAGCAGAGCCAAAAGAAGGCTCAAAATGTGCGATCCCAAATTTATCTTCAGTTCCCATCCAAGCACCAATGAAGATGTAGTGAATCTGCCAACACTGGAAGTAATGCAATAACTCTTGGTACAAAAACTTGTAAACTAACGAGAACACTGAGAAATGTGACTCTTCACTGCCTCGATGTTCTTTTATCAACAATAAAGATCTTAGTAACAAGCTATGCAGGTAATCAAGTCACTGATGTTTGTAATTTCTGAGAGCAGCAAATCACGGCAGGGGCAGGCAGGTGCTTTGATGAGCAGGCTCACAGTTTGCCCCTTCCCCATGGACAAGGACAGCACAGTATTTACAAACACACCCGAGCATATTTCTGCCAAAGCACTGATGAGGAGTTGGGGGTTATTTCTGCTCGAGCTTTTGCATTTCAGACAGGAACACACTGCTCTGCTAGGACAGAACTAATTAAGGGCTAATTGACTGTCTAGCACCTATAAAGAGATAATTCACCCACGCCATCTCCCACTTGAAACTGCAATGACTATTAGCATAGACAGGATTGTTTATTTAGTGGTCAGCATAAGACAGTCACAAGTATTTGTTGGTAAGAGCAGAAAGACAGAGGGCAAATGAGGATACGAATGTTTTTAATGGATGATTAAATCTGGGTACCTTGATCTCCTTTCATGCTGTGGATGTTGTGTGCTGCAGTCACGCCTCTCACTGCCAGCCTGCGCTGGGATGATAATCACTCACTATGAAAACTCATTAGCTCCACAGCAATGAGTCCTCCACTGCTGAAGCTTGGTGCTGTTCTTAGTACCATGGCAATGATCTCTAACTGGATGTCCCAAACTCTCCCTTCCCTGGTAGGACTAAATACCACCAGAACAACCACTTCAGATACTCTAGTAAGTAGCTGTTATATGTTGTGAGCCATCGTAATGCTGAATTAGTATTTAAGTACCAGCAAAAGCTTTAGTTTGTTGCCTCTTTGTAAATCTCTTTTTAAGCTACTAATCTTCCTATCATCTCTTAATGCATGCTTCTTTTTGGGCATCATAAAACTGCACACTGGTGAGCATGTTGTGGTCTGACTATGAAAGGGGAGATTTCAAAATAGTGTCCTTAAATATTTAAGAACAAACGCCTTCATCTTGAGTATGAAGTGCTAAAAAGAGCACAGCAGTGTCTTTTCATTTGTCTAGACTGTTCTTCCGGTCTTTACTGCTCCAGAAAAATGCATTGCATTGTTTAGAAAAATTATATCTGGCAGTAGGTTTCTTTTTGAAAACTGGAAAATGTTACATAGTAACTATTCACTACAATATGCAAAGGGTCGATTCCTTCCTATTTTTCTTTGTTGGAGTACAGTTAAACAAATAAATAATTGTTAGAAACAAAATAAAATTGCTGCTAGGAGGTTGGATACCAGAATTTTAGAAAGGCTGATAATGAGAATTATACAAATGACACAAATATCACTTTGTATCATTGATGCTCATATACAGCAGCCTCAGTTATTGAAAACCTACAGGAAAGCTGTGAATACTATGAACTCATGAGAAGCTTAAAAATTCAAGTGACAGTTTAATTGGACAAGAGGGAACACTATCCTGGTATTCATAAATTAAATTAGAACATCGTTTTCCTAAATGCTTACTAAAACACTCCTGTCTATGTATCTTTTTGTGTAACTGTAATCAGATGTTTACATAATAGTAGGTTATGTAAAATATAAACTTAACTATTTGCATAGTAGTTCACAATTATCAGAACTCAGAATTTTTATAACTAAAAATTATGTATTTACTAGCCAACGTGTAATAATTGAATATATGCATGCAGAAAAAATACTACTGCAGAAAATCACTGTATTTATTCTGTAAATATTACTACTTTAAAATTAATTATGTTGTAAGAAAAATTCTGTTGTCTTTTAGAGCAGTAAGATAAGAATACGAAAAAAAGCTCTATTTTATTTTCCTTAAATGTAACTTTGTCTCACTGAGTTCCAGTATGAGTTTCTTGTTCTTGTGGCTATATATCATACATAGAAGTTCCCTATCACATTTACATCCAAGTTTAAAGTTGCAACTAAGTAACTACAAGATGCTCACTACTTATTATAATACAGAGAGAGATTTATATACACACAAGGCATAGGTGTTTATACTGGCATGTTCACATTCCAAGTAGTACAAAACTGTCATGCTCCCCTTGGCTACAACAGGGCACTGCTGATAGAAATGCCTTCTAGGTATTATTTCAAGAATGCTCTTTTCACTCCTTGGGTTGAGCTATGTGCATATTTTTTGTTGTGATAAGGGTAGCAGGAGTGCCAGTAGAACTGGGAAAATGATCATAAAAACTTGATTATCTGAGCTTGGCAACATCTGCCAAATAAAAAAACCCCATGAATTTCAATCATGTAGGGTTCTTCTTGCACAAAGCAAGCACCACAAGTCTGGTTCCTTTCTCAAAACTTTAGATGTTGATTGAAAGACTTTGTGCCCCAAGTGCTCAGTAATACCTGGGTTGTCATTATCTGGTTTTTAGCTGCCATCAGAGTTCCCAGCTGGTAGTTTCTCCAGTGAACTCTGCAGCATGAGCACTTCTCCAGAATTTTTTTCTTAGCACATACACAGCTCATAAATTGTGTATATTGTACAAGGTAGAAAAAGAACAAAACCTCCAATTTCCTGCCTTCAGCTGGAAAAATTGTACAAGGATGTGGGTCTGGTAAAGGGCCTGCTCTTTTGAGTTCTGTTTCAGTACCAGGGTTGAAATTGCAAGACAAACCAGAAAATACTGTTTATGTTTAAGCAAACGTCCTAAGTAAGGTACTGCCATTTGATCTGTCACTATAGTAACAACAGAGGTAGCTGTAACAATTTTATTAGAATATATAAAAGTGCAAGTGAAAAAATAAATCTTTTACAAGTGAAGTAAGTCTGCAATACAGCAGCCTGCCATGGTAGTGGCTAATACTGGGCTTTATAGGGACTCCTCTGTTTTCCCCAGATTTTCAAGAACTAGCATAACTTATTATTTTTGTTTTCCACTTGTTATTTCTTTTCATGCTTGTTTACTAAGGCCTGTCAGCAGTAAACCTGCATTTGAAGAGTTGATGCAGTAGCTTCTGTAAAGTTTTGATGCCTTCTAGCTCTTTCTCTGCAAAGCAATTTCTGCATGAGGTAGGGATTAAATGTCAAACTAAAACAATATACAGAAAAATAAAGCAAAGGGCACCTTTTTTCTCTTCCATCACTCACATTACTCATCCTAATTAATGAAGGAAGCCTAAAAATTTTGGTACTATGTGCGTGCTTATTAATTCACAGGCAGTCAATAACCAAGCTCTTGGCTAACCAGTCTCTCACTGTGAGAAATACTTTCCCAAATAGAAGCTATCTTTTTTTTAATCAGATGTATTTTAGACACCATAAGAGAATACCTGCTAAATTAATCATTAAAGTGTTTTTTATTTCCTTAGATAAAGCCTAGAGAGAGACACTTAAAACCTCTCTGGCATGAATAAGTACCTTTGATAACACAGGCAGGATTATACAGCTTTACTATAGGCTGCATGATCCTGGTGTCTCATATATTGTCCACTGTAGAAAACTTACTTGAATCCACTAAAAACAGTTGCCCTCAGTCTAAATGTAGCAGGCATAAAAGCTCAAATATAATAATTTTTCATTAACTTATATTAATTCCTAAAGGAATTATAATTCATAACTATAATTATGAATTATACATGTTCCTGAACTTCCACAAAAAATTTAGTTTCCTTGCTGTTGCATGACCACAGTGTTTGGCCATAATTTCTGCAGACAAACATGGAAACTAGTGGGGTAAACAGAGTTTACACTTTTCGAGGGTTACAACTTTGAAAGACTTCTCTTGTTCAAGCTTGCAATTTCAGTGGCTTCTCAAAACCAATTTAAATTCTCTCTGCAGATGTAATTTTCTTTAGTTTTTATTGTTCTCCATGTCTTAAGCTAAATTCCTTTTGCCCTAAAAATTAAGGTGCAGAGAATGCCATAGAAGCAGTATAATTTAGCACTGAACTCTGGATATGCCTTCTTAGCAAAACCTAAGGCAAGATCATCTTTTTACAGTCGAGAGAGAGAGAATGGGCAAGGTTGGAAAGGACCACAAGTGGGTCCTCTGATCCAACCTCCCTGCTCGAAGTGATCCTAGAGCACATTGCACAGGGTTGTGTCCTGATGTTTCTGGAGTATCTCCAGTCAGAGACTCCACACCCTCTCTGGTCAATCTGTTCCAGTGCACAGTCACTCCCACAGTAAAGAAGTTCATCCTCACACTGAGGTGGAACTCCCTGTGCATGAATTTCTGCCCATTGCCTCTTGTCCTATTGCTTGGCACCACCGAGCAGAGCCTGGTCCATCCTCTGACACCTCCCTGCAGACACTGACAGACACTGATGAGGTCCCCTCTCAGTCATCTCTTCTCAAAGCTCAACAGGCCAAGCTCTCTCAGCCCTTCAAGTCACCTACATTATAGCATTATATACTTTGTTTTTCCTTGCAAAACATGGTTACAACACAATTTTGATTTTTCTATTAACTCTGCAGTAGAAGGTCACTGCTGTCTTCAATGACTTTTTCAGAGGAGTCACTGTTGTGAAAAGCCTGTGCTCTTTTCTTATCTCAGTCCACAGAGATACTGGCAGCTCTTCAGAGGTGAGGAACTCTGCAACTCATTCTGCACTAAGCTGTCAAGAAAGCATCAATATCAAAGCTTCCCAGTTTAAAGAATCACTTTCTCTGCTGGCACTGAGTACAATTTTATAATATAAATAGCAACTGATTCCAACTGTGTCCAGACCAAAATTACTTCAATGATATCCATTAGCATCTGTACTATGAAATTCATCACTCAGTACAATATTAGGAAAGAGTAAAGCACAATATTAACTTTAAATTACAGTTTAAAAAGAAAGTTAAAAAGCTGCTGCTTGTATCTATTAAGTTCCATTACCTGAATCCTTTCAATCATCTCATTATTTTGTTTCCTCTCATTCCTGTGCTGTTTCTGTTCATCCTACTGAAGAGATACCGAGTCCCACACAAACATTAAATGCAGTTCAGTGTTACCCTGCTCTGCAAGCAAATGTGATTTGGGTTTTTTGCCTTTCTTTCTTGGTCACGGTTGCTGTACAAAAGAATAGGTTAGGAATTTCCAGATTTCTGCTGTTCAGTGAAGGACATGCAATGTCTTAATCACCCTGTGCCTTGCCTGCCTGGAGCCCCATTCCCCTGGCCTAACCAGACCCTTTTCCATCCCACCCTGAGCAAGGCCCTGTTCCCTTGCTAAGTGCAGTGGGAGCCCTTGGAGAGCAGTTGCCATGAGGTGCAGCTCCGAGAGCAAATCTTCTCCTTCCCCACAGCCCAACTGCTGCTGAGCCAATTCCCACCCGTGAGTCACACACTGCGCTCTCCCTGCTCTCATGTATTTGCTCTTTCCTGTCTTTGTTGTTTCCATTAGTCTAAAGTAAAAGTCATTCAGGCTGAAAGGACATGTTTGTTCTCTGCTGATGAAAAACTGTAATGTTCCTTTGCGAAGAATTAAATCACCTGGTTTCTGCTGAATCACAAGCAGAAAACTGTTCTCATCCACGCTGCAAATTGTGTGTGCTAAACTCTTCTGGAGAACCATTGCAAAGGTGTGAGATGTGGCAAAACTGGGTAGCTACCAAACTAATTAGTTAGGATTAATAATTGTTGTCTAGTGGGAACCTCATTGCAAACATGTACTGCAAAAATAAAAATATTCTGCTGTAGTGGTTTGTTCAAACAATAAAAAATCAGTTCAGTTCCTTTCATTGTTATGATTTTGTTGTTACAGACTCAGATTAGCCCCAAGGAAGGGTGGCAAGTTTATAGTTCAGCCCAGGATCCTGATGGCCGTTGCATTTGCACAGTGGTTGCACCTGAACAGAACCTGTGTTCAAGAGATGCCAAAAGCAGGCAGCTGAGACAACTACTAGAGAAGGTAAGCCTTCCCAAAAAATTCCTCCTCTTGATCATTAAACTTCGTCTGGAAATCTACTACTTTCCCTCTAAGCTAATATGTAACGAACTACTGAAGAGTTACCTGATAAAATTGTTCCTCAGGATATATCCCCTACCTGTGTTCTCATCTCTGATGACTGTTTGTCTGTTTTCCTTATATCACCTTTCCCAACCCAGGTTGCATCTTCTCTCTTTTTCACTCCTCCCAAATTCTTCCTCACACAAAACAAGACAGATTGTTCTGTGTAAAACCAGTTACAAATCCCACCTCAAACTAGCTCAGTGCTGTGGGATTTAAACTACAGCTTCTGCTTCATTTATATGAGGCTGCTGAAGGTCATTTCTTTTATCAAAAAATAATGAGAGAGACACAACAGCATCTTGAAAGCAAACTGTACAGAGGATAAACAGTTCTAATTTTTTCATTGTTTCTTTCCTCAAGTTTATTTATTTATTTTCTGGTGGTGCAAATTTTCCCCAATAGCCCAGTTCTAAATTTTAGTATTATCCACTATTGCATATGTAGAGAAACCAATGAAGTCTTGTTTTGCATCAACAAAAGAAATGCTGCAACTCTGAAAACACAAACATTCTCCATTCCCTGTAGAAGCAACCAAGACTTTAGTTACTGTATCACAGACAGGAGTACAGAACCTGAGGCCTGAGAGAGTGTTTGAACAGTAGCAAAAATCAACATAAAATGTGGACTTTAAAATACATTTTTAGCACACAGTTTTAGTATTTTTCTAGCTATAGAAAAATCATTCCAGTGCTAATGTAGTGCCATAGATTTTTGCTCCCTGTGCTTCCATGAACTTCAGAAGGGACTTAGTTTCAAGTTGTGGCAGGGCCCATAACATGAGATGCAGGGAGAGGACATTGATGGACCAGCAGAGGGAAGAGGAGCTGCCTCTCCTCATGCTGTCTGTTTACTAAAGAAAGGAAGACTTCAGTCTTCACTCCAGCATATTTCCCAAATACTAAAATATTCCTGAATTTAAAAAATTTACTTCCTTTTGAGGTGCCACAGAAATGAACCTAGATCATTAGCCTCTAAAGGCTGTTTTCTCATGATTGGAACTGTGGCAGTCATGGATATGCAATGTTGTATTACTACTTCACTGAGTCCATGCAGTCCATTAATTGGAGCCTCTGTGTGATGAATGTGTTTTCTGCCAAATGAAAATGCTCAAAGTTCTTCCAGCACCCAAAGGACTTTATTTGCCTGCATTCAGCAATCAGATACCAAGAAAAAAAAATCTCTGCTTTTTTCATTAAAAATCCTTTCTCAGATCTATTAATGGCAACTGTCAAACAAATAATGTATATTATTTTGAAGAGTACTTTCAGAATCCACACATTCAGTAGATCATATTGAGTTAGTTCCAAACATGAATATCCATTCAAACATTGCATATTCTTGCAAACCACAGGAGTACTGCTGGGTTTGTCTTTTCTTAGGAAGGTACCATTTTTTTTGTTTGCGCCAGAACTTCAATAAGGTGCTGAATACATTTACAGCAGTCTAGTTTTCTCATGTTTTGAGAAAACAAAACACTTACTGAAATAGAATAACTGCACTTGGAAAATCTGTCACTTTTATGGCTGGCAAAAGCATTGCTTTCATAATAGAAACTTTTAAACATATGTATAATTTACTCTGGATGACAGTTACTGTTTCCTCACTGTGGTAAAAGTCCTCACTATAGCTACAAAATCATTTGCTCAACAAAAGTTACCCAAACACTCACTACTTTTCATCTGTAAAAAAAAAAAAAAAAAAAAGTGGTTTTCTACCACTGAGACAACTGGATAAAATTTCTAATTTTACATTTACTTACAGAATTATTAGCAAACACCTCTATGGCGATTTACACACCCCAGCTTCTCTCTGGATAGTCTTACTTGAATATATAAATGCCTACTAACAATGAAAGTTGTGCTCTTCATACTGACCCAAATCTCCATATTTCAGTCCTGTCCCTCCCAAAGTGCCTGGAAGGAAATATCCACTATATTAGCACCTTCTGAACCACAGTCACATCTACTATAGGTCTCAAAGAAGACTCTGTTGCCTGACAGCCTTTCCTGAGCCCATTGATAATGATGCTTAAAGGATCTCTCTCTCTTCACCTCTGAGTAGTCCAAATATTTTATGGCTTCAAGGTCCTGCCCTGCTCCCCAATATTTGTACTGTCACACAGTTATGGAATGTAGAACTGTACTGTGGTAGAAATGACTCACAACTAATTGACAGAAGTGCATTTCACTGCCTGACATTTACCCAGGGAAAAAAGCAACAAAAAGTGCATTAGAGACTGTTCTTCTTTAACAGGTTCAGAATATGTCCCAATCTATTGAAGTTCTGAATCTACGGACTCAGAGGGATTTCCAGTATGTTTTAAAAATGGAAACGCAAATGAAAGGGCTGAAGGCCAAGTTTCGGCAAATCGAAGACGATCGGAAGACATTAATGACAAAGCATTTTCAGGTAGGTTCAGCTTTAACAATAACTCTCAAGCCTGCTGGAAGCAACCTACAAAGTAGCACTGCATGGACTGCTAAGGTCTCAGCTTGAAATGCTCATGCAAGAGCACCATTAAAATGAAAAGCATAATAAATCTTCCTTTATGATGATAATCTTTTGCTCTGTTCAATTTAATTGTTATAGGGAGGAACTATTAATTATTAAGTCATTAGAGAAATGTCACTATAAACAGATTCCTGTTTTTTGTGTATCAATGTGCATGACATGCTGAGAAATTTATATTCATTCACGCTCCAATGTTAAAGGGGGAATCCAGTGGAATTAATAGCACACAAGTAGAGTTCTGCACTTGTAGTGTTGCCTGACATTTACTGCAGTTGAAGGGAAGAAAGGCTGTAATAAATCAGTTTATTGTAATTTTTATCCAGTACAATTAAGATCTAATTTCTTGTCTGAAGGTCTGCTGTTTGCAATTTGAGATGGGGAGGAGGGCAATCACTCCCAGCCACATTTGTGTGATTAAAAAAAGACTTCCACCGAATTTTAATGACAACAAAAACCACAAGCCAATCCTTTTGTGAGGAAGAAGGGTTGCAGATATTACAAGATAGAATTGTGTATTCTGAAAAAGCTACCTGAAGTACTCTTCAGGAAAAAAATATTTCAAGAACATATTAAGTTCTTTAAATATCAAGTCTGATAAATTGATCTTTCAAGGCCGTAAGACCACAAAATAGGTTCTAGAAAATACATTCTGAGGATTACATTATGTTAAGCAAATACATATTTTTTGAAGTGTTTCTGATAGTTCACATAACATGAACTTAATTGTCTAATTGGTCCTAGAGTTAGATATCTAAATAATTACATAGCCAAAAGGTCTATTTTTTCTCAGTGACACTGAATATCCAGTGGGTCGTAATAATATCAGGAATTAAGTACACTAATGATCTGACTACCAAGCTTTATAAACTATGTCACTGTTCTTAGTTTAGAGCTGTTTGAGCACATACTTCCAGGTTTTTTAGTTGATAAATATCTCTACCTTTTTTCCTTTTATCCCTTATTGCTACAATAACAACACATTTGCATAATGCTATTATATATTCTGTATTCTCATTTTAGTTTTTCTTGGGAAAAAAAATCAAAATTTTAATGTCTGGTACACAATGTCAGAGATAGCAGAACACTCCAGTACTCTAGCCTTTTAAATATTCAGTATTTCTATTGGCCAGTCATTTACCTTCAGTTTGGCACTTTGCCAGGAGCATAAAACAGAGTTCCAGCCAATCAAGTTATGGAATAATTTAAAAGGTCAACAAAATACAATATGCTGTTGTGAAATATTGTCTACTAAAATTTCAGTGCTTTATCTTTTCTGAGACAAAGAAATAATGTTGGATATAACATAACCCTTCATATCAACTGGCTTAAAATACCAGAACACATCTACCACCTATCCGTGTTGCACTACAAATTAGTTCTTGCAGTGTCAGCAGAAGCCAATATTTTTCTTTTAATCATGAAAATACAAAAATCAACTTTATAGGATTTACTGAAGTGATATCTTCTAAGCCTGTATTTTCATGCTGATCTGGACCAAGGAGGACAAGTTTGGTCCAGATGACACTTGAGCATATAGTCAGTCCTTGCTTTATGCAAGGCAGGAGGTACCTGAATGCCACAAAATGTTACAGCAAGTTTGCTCAAATGATACATCATCTGGCATAAATCCTACCAGAAATAAGTTACCTTCACTAATTCAAACACATTTTATCTTCCTGAATTTTTACAAGCTTCTCATTTTTTCCCATTATGGCTTACCCATGGGTTTTGGCCATTTGCTGCCCCACAGAACTGAAGCTTAAGTTCATAATTTCAAAATGAAGTAACAAAAACTATGGTTTCTGTCAAAAACTATTCTTTCTCTGTCACAAAGCCTACTTCCCTTGTCATCAAGGAGGCATAAAGTAGGTTTAGGTTAAGATTTTAACAAAAACAGCCAAATAAAAATAGTTTTAACTGTAAACAAAAGGACTTCACTTCTTTGTGTCCATTTTGGTAACTCTGCTACCATAATGTAATTGGAAGACCCCTTGAGAACAGAACCAACAGAAGTACAAAACAGAAGTAATACTCTCAAATCCATATATAATGACATATCTGCTACACTTTAGTAAAGCAAAATCTTTTGACTGCAAGGATTCTTTGAGGTTTTCTACAGAATAATAACAAAAAACAACTTCAAATTGGTTTAAATTTAATAAAGCCCTTATTATTAGTGCATTTAAAAGAATAATTAAGAAATGAAGGATGGATAACCAATATATGCTAAAAATGAAGACAAATTCTCAAAGTATGAGTCTCAAGAAAATCTGAGTAAAGGGCAATCTGAGATTTCAAGGTGGAGCCTTATTTTCTTCAGTCAGTGCTTAAGAATAGGATTGGCAATGCAACAGCAATTGCACATGGCAAAAAAACCATTTGTAATATTCCAGAAGAGATGTCAACTGAGCAACTTCAAAAGTATTTAGTGATGCAGCCAGTTGATGAGTAAAAACCACAATTAAGAACCATGGATGTTTTACTTCAGAATAAAAAGTTATATATGATTGTGGCTGGAACAGGAATAAACCCCATTCAATAGATAGTGAGGGAAAAAAAAGAATTTAGTACTTCTAGGGAATGAAATAGGAAATTAACAGCCTACCAACTGTGTATGACAGCTCTGTAAACCAGGTATGATCTTGAACACTATTGTGCATTCAAGCCTATTCATCTTCTGATGAAAGACACACTTAGGTGTGGTTTATATCCTCTAGATGGAAAGTCAGTGGGTTTGGTTCAGATCATTTGAAGGTAACTTTTTACTTCCAACAGAAAAACTATTTGCTAATGCATTTAATCTACCACTTACTGCCATTAAGTCTGAGGCTTCTAGGACTTTCACAGTACACTAATAATAGAACTGTAACGAAAATAAGTAATAATTTTCAAGTTGTTTCAATAAATCAGGCATGAATATTACATTAAAGGAAATTAGGGGATTAAACTCCTTTAAACTGTTTTAATGCACATATGATTGCCTTTAACAGGAGTTGAAAGAAAAAATGGATGAGCTCCTGCCACTGATCCCAGTTCTGGAGCAATACAAAACTGATGCCAAGTTGATCACACAGTTCAAGGAGGAAATTAGGAATCTGTCTACTGTGCTCACTGGGATTCAGGAAGAAATTGGTGCTTATGACTATGAGGAACTACACCAGCGTGTAGTCAACTTGGAAACCAGGCTTCGTGACTGCATGAAAAAGCTCAGTAAGTTAACAAATTCATGGCAAATTTGGTCCCTTGGCTATGCATTTTTAGTTGTCTCTCTTTAGAAAGATTAATGTTTGAGGGGAAGGGGGGTTGGTTTGTTTCTTTGATGAAATACTGCATTATATTCTGATCTGTGCTACCCTATTAAAAGACAAGAGTAACTCAACCTAAGGTCAGTTATATCATTCTAAGTACATGACATAATGTTCTGCCCTACTGTGTACAGAAGGAATTAAGATGAAAAATTATAACAGATGGCAAATTCAAAATCTGAGATTTAAACCAGTTGGAGAGTTACAAATATTCTTTCAAAGAAGCTCAGACAGACACTGCTACAGAGTCATTTTTCAGCTGTCAGTGTGAAAAAAAAAACCAGTGAAAAGTAGACTGGAATCAGTTTTGAGATGTCCACATCATAACCCTGGCATCTTGCTGTAACACCTGAGAGGCCACTCTGACTATAATGTCTTTATAAGTGTTAAGAGAGAGATCCCATTCTCCAGTTCGAGGTACAATCTAACTAAGCCTTACATCTAATTTAAGGGAGCAAAGCATGATTTCTGCAGGATGCACAGCAACAATCAATCCATTGCTACTCTGCACCAGGTTTACCTCAGGCTGCCTCCACCTTGGCTGCTCCATGCTGGCTTTAGTTAGAAAAAGTCAAACGTGGAGCATCTCCAAAAATCAGCACTAGCTCAGTATCAGGTGCCAAAACTAAGGGGCTGAAGGATGAATATCAAGTGTCAGGCCCAGTTTCCATTAAGGATAGGTAACCTGCTTTACAAACACAATGCAGTCTCCCCTCTTCCCAATCTATCCATGCATTCAGAGATTTCTGAATGGATCACTATTTACTACAGCAAACAATCCAGGCTCTTTTTGAAAAATAAACACTTTGCAATTTAACATTGAACATGAATAAACTTGAAATTCCAAGGTTTGAGCCTGTGATCAGTATCTTGGTTATCAAGTGTAGGATGTTTACTTTTAAATACTACCCAGGACATTGAATATCTTCTTAACTGGATAGGCAGAGCCTCCTTATTTTTGTGACGCAATAGAATGAGAAAAATCTAGGATAAGTTAGTCTCTTAAATTATTTATTTCAGTTTCTTTATTTTATACTGGAAATAGCACAGTGATGATGTGCTAAAATACATGAAAGACTTCTTCAAACAGAAATTTCTTATGATCCTATTTTCCCCTCAGTACACAGGCATAATAGCACATTACTGCATTGACAGAAAGCAGTCAGGAAAAAATGGCTGTGCTGCAATACTGCAGCAAACAAGAAAATTCCTATGAATAAACAGTATTTTCTGATAGTGAATGTTCCAGTAAGTTATTAGATACCAAAAATCATCACTTTACAAGTAACTTGTTTTTCATTGCTTTTACAGCATCTTGTAACACTGATTAGTGACGCAATGCCAGTGTGAGATACATTTTATACAACAGAATTACTAGGTATATTGACATCCTATCTATCCTGAATTCCTGCAATACATTCTAATCTCTTGATGTACCTAATAAAAAAAACCATTAAAATTGCATATATTAGCAGTAGAGAGAAAATTTTTGTATAAAACAAATTATTAAGCATATCCATAATGAAAAGGGAGTGGCCCTTCTCAAGATGTAACACAGATTCATTCGTCCGTATTGGCATTATTCCCTGGTCTTAGATGCTTAAATGACTTTCACGGTTCCCTCCTAATGGACTGGCTGTTTTTCTGGCCTGTCCTTGTGTGCCTTTTAAAGTACAAACAGCCTCAGATGGTCTTCCTGTAACTGCTGAAAGCTGGGACTGTGTGCTCAGATCAGAAAGCACAAGGGGAAAGCAGCTTTCATGCCAACACCTTTTTTATGGTCACATTGGCCACGCTGGACATGACCCAGCTGTGCCTGTCCATGCCAGCCTGACAGCCAGAAGCTAATGGCCACAGTGTGCCACAGGATCTGGCTTGAATCTTCACAGATTTTGTTGCATTTCACAATACAATTTTCTAATCAGCGTGTGCAATAGCTATTCTCCATTCTTCTCCCTAGCAGGTGCTTTCAGCAGTTTAATGCATTATTTATATTGTCCTGGCCACTTAAAAGGGTTTTTCCATCTGCACTGGCAACACTTCCAACACTCATTAACATACACTAAGCACTAAGCAGTTATAATAATTTCACTGAGGTTTAATGTCATCACAACAGTTGTGATGATTGAATTTTGCTTCTTCTCTTTGGAATAAGAGAAAATTCAAGATGAAGCTGCTGAGAAATTAGTTGATATAACTTTTAAAGGGTGCATGCAGCTAAACACATAGGAATAGAGTGCATGTGATTACACACACCCCAAATTCACATGTACTTATGCATGTATGGGTCCTTTGCTGACAGTCCTGTAAGGAGTGTGCACTTATAAGAGAATGCAGGTTGCACACTGTGCTTGGAACCCTGCTGTTCTTGTCATGACCTGTTTATGAAACTGGAAAAAAACTTATATGGGTAGCATTCATAGAAGCCAATACTCTGATATATCACTAGAGTAGATATATATTGGATTCATATCTAGCTACATCTGATTATAATGTAGACTCTGAACAATATTTTACAGTAACATTTTTTGTTAGCTATTCAAAAGTAGATATTCTATGTATCCAAAGAAGTGCTGTTACATCAGTGGTAGAGGAGCTGTTAGTGCAGGCATCAGACTATTGATTGCAGTGGTACCTGTACTTCCAAAGCATCCTTCCCTTTGGGATTTGAGGAATTTTACAAATATAATTTAGTATAAAACTGGGCAAGAGAAATACAGATTCTTATCCCCATTTTGTAGATGAAACAAGCAGCCCATGAGTATAAATTACTTCTTCAAAGATTACACAGCAAGTTGTGGCACCCATGCAGAAAAATCCAGGGGCTTCCTCTCAGCAAACTCTAATAATTATACCATAGTGCTTTCTGGATTCATATTACACAGGAAAACAGACATACATTTATTAAGAACTAATTCTTCATTCCCTTATGCTAGTATGTTATGACAAATTTGAGCATAAGCAGAAAAGTGCAAGTAAAAGACTTGGAAGTCATTTGTGCAAGTGGAAAAAAAATCTCATTTCATTTTCCCCTATTTATTACCCACAAGAAAAGCCATAATAATGATGCTTATGAACATTTCAAGAGGATGCTGTGATTTTATTTCCCTTGTCAGTCCTTCTACAAATGATACACTCACTTGCTCTATGTAGCAGCTACCAATATTCATTCACATCACAGAGCCTGGGACTATCTACCCATTTCCAGCTATCTCCAAAACAGCTCCTGTTCAGCTGGGCTACCACAGCCTCCTCCTTGCTCACTTTGGAGTTTTCCAGATGCATCCTGCCCCATATACTTTCACAGCCCACAGGCTGTACAAAAGTACATCTATTTTATCTCTTAATGGTCACTTCAAGCTCAACTTCTTCCTCAATATAAATAAATACTGGAAATCATGAATAGACTTACAGAAGACCACTGTACAGAATTGTTACAGGAGATGAACCAAGCCACAAATGCCTGGATTGTGCATGATATGATGCTTCTTGTACAACTCAGTTTAGGATGTAAAAAGACTCTACAACTGGAATTTTCCAACTACTACAATCAGTAATGGTTGGGTTTTTCTAATGTAGGCAGCTGCTTCTTCCAAAGCCAAGGGAAAGAGACTGAGGGCTTCTAAAAATCCCACTGCTTTTCTGTGTAACCCCATCTGAACCTCTTAGGGAAGAAAAAAAAGCCTAGAAATATCACATTTTTCTTAGTGTACTAAGAACTTCCTGACATGTGTTAGTATGGAGATATATTTCACCTAATGTTTTACTAGCATCTGGTCCTTCTCCTATAAGGGAATCAAATTGCTATAAACAAAAACTTTTCATATGCTCCCTTCTGCCAGGGAAAAAAAGGAGAAAAAAAAATGTGGGAAGGGGGTTTTGGCCATTTTGAAAAAAAATTTGCATAGATTAGTTTTAACTGTCAGCCCCCTCACAGCTATGAAAAATTCATAGTCCAGAAGTGATTCCCATTTCACATTACATTTGTCTCTGTTCTATCTACATACAAAATGAGCTAAATAAATGTCTCAACTGGAAACTAATCAGAATTTTCATTAATTTCAAAATCCCAGACTTTTCATGCCAGAAAAATTTTAAATAAAAGATCCTGCCTCCACTATGTTAGGATTACCACTCCCTAGCAAAAAAACCCTCAGCATGCAAGATCAACTTTAATACAGCCAGCCAAACAATTAAAAGGTTCATTCTACAGCTGAGAATGCAGGCAAGGATTAGATGAACACTCTTAAGTAGACAAGAAGAAGCTGTTACCAGCTTTATTGGAGGTGTAAGGAAAATTTCTTGGACTGAACACAAAGCTGGAAGTGCTTAAAACCAAGAGAAAGCTCACCTTGTGTCAGTGAGCTGTTAAATGTGGCTTCTGCAAAAGTTACTTGTGCAGCCTTAAACAGTTTGAAACAGCAGCAGCCGATTCGACTTGACCGTTCAGCCAAGACTTGCTCTAGGGCCTTGTTCTTGTTCTGTCAAGCAGTACTTTCTGACCTGAGAGGACTTTCTGATTGGTTTGAGTTCTTTTCCCTCCTCATTAAACAAAAACCCAGTCATGAGGATCTCTCAGCTGTGAGGAGGCTGGGATGACAAGACAGAGGTGGGCTCTGACAGCTCTGCTGCTTCCTTTTTACTGTCCATGCTGTCAGCAAGTAGGTCAGCAGACCTCAGGTACTGCTGGGATTTACAGAAGAAGCCTGCTGATGGGATACGAATTGTCACTACAGTGGGAATGACTTATCATACATGGAAAAAATTCTTGCAGTATTCCTTAGTTTTAAATACCAGCTCCATCAAGTTACATCAAAAAATAAGAATGTCTATAGGTTTCTGTTTAATGAGGAAGGAAAAGAAAAATGGGGCCTACTATAGGGCAGGAGGGAAAAAAATCCTCATGCCTCTTACAAAGTGCTGTTTTGTTATGCCAAAAAGAACAGCTTTGTCACTTTTTCAGTCAGCTGTCCCTCAGCTATACAGCAGCTCTCCTAAAAGTCTTCCTTTCTTGATCACTACATGCTGTCTGGGAATAAAAATTTGATCAGAAATACACCCTGACTCAAATTGCTGATCATTTAGCAGCTGAAGAACAATGTGGTCTCTTTCCACATTGAACAGCATCTCAATACATTTTGAAAGATCATTCTCTAGAAGCAACTGACTCCCATGACAGGGGTACACAGCTCAGTTCATATAGTTTAAACTAAATGAAAGCTGAAGAGGTTAATTACTTATTAACAACATGTAACTAACTGCAATCAGTGAGCTATATGTTCAGGATGAATACAAGTAATATAACAGAGGAACAGTACTGACACTTAAGCATACAAATCTCTGAACCTTGTTCTCTAGCTTCAAAAAGCCCCTCGCACATGGAGCAGCACCCAGAGAGCCCCAGAGCTGTGTGCACACCCCGCAGGGATCCAAACACCTCCTGCTCTCACCCCTCTCCCGCTGCAGCTCTGGGGCCTGGAGCTCGCTGCGTGCCCACACTGCTCCCACCACGGCCCTGCACTGCTGAGCCTGCCCGGAGAGCTCACACCCCTGCCCTGCCTGGGCCCTCCACACACACACAAGGTGACTCTGGGAGCACTCACATCCCTGCCAGGGGNCTGACACTTAAGCATACAAATCTCACTTAAGCATACACACACAAAAGGTGGCTCTGGGAGCACTAACATCCCTGCCAGGGACTCTGCCGTAAGTTTTGTCCATTCAGAAGCAAAATTTCACAACTCATGAGTCCACATGTAGCTTCCTGGACTTTTTCCTAGAAGAAACAGTGCTTCAGATTTCAAATTCTTCTTAGGCTTTCCCACTAATTGCAATACTGTGTTCTGTAGGCACCAATTAGTATTAGTATATCTTATAACTCATGCTTTCGCTCTATTTTAATTATCTTTGAAACTACAAGTTCAGGAGTAATTTTATTCTGATTTCTTTCTGCTCATTAGTTTTCTGGTAACTTATTCCGAATTAAGTATTCCAAATTTAAACTCAAACCTTCAGAAGGGTTTATCTCATGCCCACTTCTGAGGCTATTTACTAATATATCATGTAAAAATAAAAGCCTTCATCTTGATAGGTTATAGTCCTCTACCTTTCAAGCTAATAGCAGTTCATGCTGTAGAAAAAGAGCATTCAGCACACAATGCTAGCAGCCCATCTACAAAAAATATCAGAATAAAAAATTATGTAGAATGATAACCAAGTATAAAAAAACTGTAAGATTCTTTGAAATGGGAAACTCCAAAAATATCTTCGAGATATTGCACCATACATAGATTGAGACACGTAAATAATAATGTCTCTTAAATGACCCCAAAAATAGACAGCCTACCCTGCTCATTGAGATCTCAATGTGCATTCAGTCATCTTCATTTCCAATCCATACAATTTCCCTGGCTGTGAACAAAAACTACTCAGGCAGCCTCTGATTTTTCACCACAGCCTTAACCCAATCCTAAGTGACTGAAATAGGCTGGCATAACACTTTCCAGTTACACAGTATAAAATTCAGGCTTGATGTGACCCTCTCTTTTGAACTGTATAAATTCACTCTCAACACCAGATACAGTTTGTTTTCCACATTTCCTAGATAGCTATGGTTATCAGTATCGCACAACCATGTAGCACAGAGAAGCACTTATTTTTAAATTTAAAAAACCAATTAAATGTTTCACTTCTTTTTACATTATTTCCTTTAAAAACATGCTATTTGACCTAAATACGTGCACACCACTGTGTGATATTAAATCTTGGTAAACACCTGAATTCCACCAGGAGCTTGTTACTAATGGATATCTTATTAAGGTCCCCTAAAGTATGGATTTTTGAATTGTTGGGAAGGTCAGCATCCAAGATGGTATCAACTTTCATTATTTCCTCCCAGACAGTCAGCTGGATTAGAAGCCAACCAATATGGGCAGGTTTGCTAAATAATTCTCATATTCACTTTGTTTAGCGAGCCTCCAGTACAGAAAGAGCCCTGTGTGTGAGCACAGGGCAGTCAGGCACGAGCTTTGGCTGCAGCCATGTTGTGTGTACGAGCTCATTTTTTGTGTCTGCCCTTAACCACCTTGTTACCCTGGCCAAGGGAAAACTGAAACATCCTTCAATCCTAGCTTTGTGCTGAACTTTCTAGAGACAGAATTGGGGGGGGAAGGGGGGATTATGTCTTCATTTAATTTATTATTAAATGTTCTTCACTTCAGCTCAGAAGATATTTTACTGAGTTATATTTTAGTTTATGCCCAAAAACCATAACTGTGCTTCAAAAGATGTAAATACAAAAATATATACCAATAAAATTTTATGGGTATATTTTTACATATTTATGTTACTCTTCAGTATGGAGAGGTTCCTTCAGTGAAGGTGACAATCAATCTTCAACATAAGCCTGAATCCCCTGGAGCCACTATGTAGTTTGGAGCATTTGTTCTTGTGTTCGGATGTCAAGGAGAGTTGTGCAATTATTTGCATTAATGCATTTGTTTTTTTAATTTCAGCATGTGGCAAATTGATGAAAATTACAGGCCCCATTACAGTGAAGATATCTGGAACCCGATTTGGAGCCTGGATGACAGATCCTTTGGCATCAGAGAAAAATAACCGAGTACGTTAAGGCACTATCTTTGTGTCCTGGAGTCTTACTTGATTTATTTTAATCGTTTAAAAGATGCTTTCCTCCTAGGAAGTTACATTCCCAAGCATGTTTCCTTTACTTCAGTCATCTTCACACTCAAACATCTCCAGAGAAAAAGCAACAATATTTTTGGAAAAACAGCTAAAGACAAAATTTATCTGAGCACTTTTGTGCCATTTCCTTCAACTTTTTCAGGCTTTAAAAACATCTAAACTGACAACACAATTTTTTAATTTCATAGCATATTTAATTGTGCTTGGGTCTTTTAAGAACCAGAGTAATCTAAAACAAACATCAACACTTTTACCCAAGAGCAGGACCCGTAATGCAGCACAGTTAAAATTGACAGAATTACGTCCTGTATAGGCTCTAGTCAGACCATTTGCTCCATCATATCCAAGTTATGTTATTGGTTTGCTGTTCGATCTGCAATAGGATCTCAAATTGACCAGTTTTGAGAAGGTGCTCTATCAAAGAGCTTTGGAAGTAAAAACACTAAGTATCATTTGTATGAGACCTGCAACATTAATTTTTTGAATACAGAGAAAAACCAAAGGCAATAGAAAAGGCAACATAAAAAGACAACAAATAAAGATTTGTGTGCAGCTGTCCCCTGCCTGCTGTGTCCATGCAGGTTAGCTACTTAGTCCAGAAATCTCAATTACCTCTAGGAGAGCAGCAAACTCTGAGAAACTAAAAGGAGAAAAGGCAAAATGCATGAAGGAAAAAAAGGGGGGAATGGAAGTTACATGCAGAACATTAAAAAGAAGTAATAATTCTGTTTTAAGAGGGAAAAATGGCTTTGAAACTTTACTGGTTTCATTGCTATTGTTTTTGTTTCCTTTACTAAGAAAAGACTATTTTTCTTTGAATAGAGCTTCAGCTTAAAAAGGTTTATTCCTCGTTTATTCCTAAGTATAAATTAAAGTTCATCTCACGTGCCATTTCCCATCTCTCTCTTAGGTTATTAGTCACTGGAAATATCTTTAAGCAAACACCATATCAGAGGTCCAAACATCGAATAATCCAGAATTAAATTTCTCTGAGAATGCAGACCCTGTAGTTAGTAACAGTTGTACTGAGAGTTCACCTGTCGAGGTAAATTTTGACTCAGAAATTCAAGAGTTCCTCCTGCTTTTGTGGAATGTGGGCAATATCGCACTTTGATAGCCTACACATCTAAGACTTGATTTCCTTCTTTTTCTGCAATGTCTCCATCATGCCATATCATGATCACATATCACACACTGTGTTCGAGATGTTCACTCCCAATCTTTTCTTTCCAGGTCTGGTACATGGATAGTTACACTAACAATAAAATTGTCCGTGAATACAAATCAATCGCAGACTTCGTCAGTGGGGCCGAATCAAGGACATACAACCTTCCATTCAAATGGGCAGGAACCAACCATGTTGTCTACAATGGCTCCCTCTATTTCAACAAGTATCAGAGCAACATCATCATCAAGTACAGCTTTGACACGGGGCGGGTGCTGGCGCAGCGCAGCCTCGAGTACGCTGGCTTCCACAACGTCTACCCTTACACCTGGGGGGGCTTCTCTGACATCGACCTGATGGCAGATGAAATTGGGCTGTGGGCTGTGTATGCCACCAACCAGAATGCAGGCAACATTGTCATCAGCCAGCTAAACCAGGATACACTGGAGGTGCTGAAGAGCTGGAACACGGGCTACCCAAAGAGAAGTGCTGGAGAATCCTTCATGATCTGTGGCACCTTGTATGTTACTAACTCGCACTTAACAGGAGCCAAGGTCTACTATTCCTATTCCACAAAAACCTCCACTTACGAGTACACAGACATTCCTTTCCATAATCAGTATTTTCATATATCCATGCTTGACTACAATGCAAGAGATAGAGCTCTCTATGCCTGGAATAATGGACATCAAGTCCTGTTTAACGTCACCCTTTTCCACGTCATTAAAACTGAGGATGACACATAATTTTCTTTCCCTTACCTCCCTCCCTCAAAGCAGTCTCATTTGTGATTAACTCTAAAAGCATCCATCTCTCTCAGTTCCTTTTAATTTACATTTCTTTCTTCATTAAACAAAAGCAACATTTTCTACTATGTAATGCATTTCAATATGGCTGAACCTGTCAAAAACGACCTGTCGGAAATAAAAAGCATCTTAACTCATTATTCTGCAAGGTCTGTCAAGACCTTGTCTTGAAAAGCACTAAAGAGGATTTAAATGGCTAAAGACAGTTTTTAAAAGATTATGATCTGCCTTATTTTAGAGTCAGAGACTAATGGTGGCTTAAATGCATGAATGTCTTTTTTTACCTCATTTTTTGTTTTAATATATTGCTTCAACTTCAGGAAAATTTTTGGTAGTGTCAGACACATATTGCACATTGTATTTTTTTATTTATTCCAAAAGAAAGATCTAGGAATTTCATTTACTTAGACAAGGAGTATGATTCATTTTGCCATCATCCAGTTTCAGATGTGGTGCTGTACAGTATGTTTTTAAATCTCTTGCAAACATTTTATCAACAGTATGTATTTCTACCATTGTAACCACCATTGTGCAATTGTATCTCTTCACTTATGTGAAAGTAAACTAAGTACTATTTTTTATAAAATACATTGAAGCTTAATTGCAGTTCTGGCTATGCGTCAACTGAAAGTGGTAAAAATCTGATAAAAGGTTATTTCTGAGAAAGACCAGTAGCTTCTCAGATGCATGATTTCTGTTCTCAGCTTTGCTTCCTAGAACCCCTCTTCACCAGTGGTGCTTACTGGCACATTTGCCATTTTGAAGCTTCATATCAGTTCCAGCTTTACAATTGTTTGCCCTGTCCACTTTTTATCTCCTGCAGCTGGCTTCTCTCTCTCTCACAATGGCTTTTTCTCCTACTTTCTTCCCTTCCACCATTTTCCTGCCCTTGTTTATGCTTATCCCTGCTCTGGGCTTTACAAGTGAGAGGCTGGAAGGGGCTGGTGCCCACCAGCCAAGTGTGGGAGTGCATCCCATGTTTGTGCTGCTCTGGGGCACTGAGGAGCAATGGTACAAGCCAAGCTACTCTCCTCCATCTGCCTGTCTTCTTACTCGTAAACTCTTCTCTGGGATGACAGTAATCACAGAAAGTACTCCAGGGAAGGTGCAAAGCCCAGATGATCACCTGCTAGCCACCAGAGTTCTTGCCCTTGCTAGGGAACAGCACTGAGGCCAACCTCTTGCAAAGAGGTTTGGGGTTTTCTGGCAGTAGAATTGCTACACCCAAACTGATGCCTTCAAGAAACGATTATTTCTGAAAGCTGTGTGGATTGCTATGCTGTCTCATTAGAAACTGGGGGGGCAGGGAGAGGTGTGCATATTTTATGGAGAAAAAAGGAATGAGATGCTATTTATCTCTTGGCATAAATGGAAAGAAAGTAACATTAAACGCTAGTAATCAGGTTCTTTTATTAGTGGAGCTGTAGCATAATGCAAAAAGACAGGTATCTGAAAGATTCTGTGGAAGCTGTGTTCCTTACATTATCTGAGCTTCTGATCTTTATATCCTTTGAAATTGAAAAGCCAGACATTCTATTTGCTGGTTCTTCTATCATATGAGCTGAGACCACCTTAAGTCTCAATCATGTTTTCATTATTATAAATAATGTGTCTATATATGTTTACAAGTGTTTTTTATAATATAAGCCCATGTGAAGCTGAACAAATTGCCTTATTTTTCATACCAGTTGCAAAACAAAAAAATGCTAATAAGGTTTCAAGAACTGATCACGGAAAAAAAACACAATGAAAACAAAAAAAAAACCAAGCAACAAATTACATTACAACATGACCAGAGAAAAGTTACTTTCTTGCTTCCCTCTCCCTTCTAGATGAAATGGTAGCTATTACCCCATACAATCAGTTACACAGAATTTGGAGAGACTTAGTTCTGCTAAACAGACAAATCACTTCCCTCCTGTAACCAACTTTCCTATATTGACAATGAAACCTCCTCTGTGACATGTGAAAATGTACATGACTACTCATTAAAAAGTATTTTATGTCATACAGGGATGTTTATGAAAATAGATTATATTCAGATTTTTATCAATAGCCATAAAAAAAAACCCCAACCTTTCCCCTGTACAAAGTAACTTCAACAAAATAGAAGCTTTTTCAACCAATACAGCATTTTTAAAAACATTAGTCATGAGAAATTAAACTTTATGATGCTTCTGCTGTAGCATCATAAAGTAGAAGAATAGTCATGATCACTTTATGTGAAAACAATTATTACTACCATATTTACCTATAAGAATTTCATACTGTGTAATTAGCATACATGCATGAGTACAGGTTGACAACTGTTCTTACAGTAAGATTAATCTCACCTGATTTCAATACCACTGACAGGGTAACACTCCTGTTAGTCAAAGGAAAGAAAGAAACATACTACTACTACTACTACAGGGTGTTAGAGATGGATGGATATGAAGGGTAGGAAAAGCACATTTCTAAAGTGGTTTGTCATATCAAGATAAATCCTGCCCTTCTAAATTAGCAACAACATGTTGGATTCCAATATTTAGACTTGAAATAACAGCTTCCATACAATCAATGCAAAATGTGGCAAGACATCAAGTGACACAACTTCCTGCTAAGGAGCACTCGTTTTTCTATGAATGTGTTGATCATCTGTCTTTTCAAAATTGGAAATTCCAAAGTAATATACCCAGAAGGCCAAAATCACCATGCCTCAATATGCTGATTTCTCTTACAAGCTTTGCCTTCATAATTAAGCAGCGCAAGCAGAAAATCTTCATAATGTAACAGCAACCTAGAAGTGTTATGCTTATAGGTGAAACATGTGCTGTTTATTATGATAATAAGGTACCAATAGTATGTGGGGGGAAAAAACATCTCCTTAAACGTTGGGAAATTAATTGTAGAGTCTTTCAATATCTTAATGACCTCCTGTTTCAAGGGATAAATGTGTAAAAGGACCATGATGCTCCTCCACCCAAAGCAGAATACTTAAATTTCACCAAGCTGTGCTGGCAGCAGAAAGGGGTGCAGACAACCCCAAATCTAGCCCAGGAACACAAGCCTGCCAATCCTCCGGGCATGCCTGTCTTGAGGGAGCCGAAGGAATGTGAACAAAGCACACCACAAAGTCCATAGCAGTCTCCCTGGAATGGATCTACTACTGCCCTGGACAAAATGGGCAGAACAAATCTCCCCAGAGAAAGCTTCCTGCACAGGAATAATCTGTAGTCCCTTCTGGCAATCAGTGCCAGTGAGTAGCTACCAAGTCTGTTGTTACACACAAAGGCTGTTCAGCCTGCCCCGTCTGTCAGGGTGCCAAGCAGAGCACTGAAGGGTCACTCTGTGGAGCCTCCTCAGCACTGTAGTCACTGCCAGCAAAAGATGGTATCAAACTTGAAAAATTAAAATAAAATAGCTGAGTGAGATGGATTGATGCAAGGTTTTAATCACAGATTGCTCAAATCTAAGAATATTCCTTTCCAAACAAGCTCAGGGGCTCAGTGACTAGCTGTCACTCAGCTCAGCAGGCTGGATCCACAGCAAAGGCTGTTTGTTTCCAAGCACAGCCTGAGTAAACCTGTTACCTGGCAATTTTTCATAATCAATTGCTTAGAAAATGCTAGAGTAGAGATGAACAAACCATTCACAGCAAATTACTCATCCAGTAAATTATATCCTGTTCCAGTTCAAGAATTGCCAGGGAACAGTCTTGATACATACTGATGTTTGTGCCAGTGAAAATATTTTTTGGAAATCATTTGGATAAGCACCTCTTCCTATAAATCACCCAAGCATTCCCTGCTGTGAATCTCATATCCTTGACATTCAGAAGGCAATGCTGAGCATTTGGGCATATTTTCCACAAAAGGCAAATGAGGGCTGCAGCTGCAGATCTTTGGGACAGAGTTGCATCACAGCCTGCTGTGCTGACATGCTCCCCACACCACTAATTCCCACGAGACCAACTCCTGCACCTCGACAGTGTCACAACTGCATCCCACCAGCTCACACCGAAAAGGACTCAAGTATGCAAACTACCTTCCACAGATCATAAAGCCAAGTCCTGAAACTCACTTCCCCACCAAGAACAGAGACCACCTTACTGCCAGAACTAAGAGCAAAGCCTGTTTTCTAAGCTGAGCTTTCCTCATTAATTCTCCAAACACATGATCATATACATGGACATCAACATGCAAGGAAATAAATTAACTATAAACTAACCCTAGAATTATAGAATAATAATATTTTTCACACAGAAAAGAGACCATTTAGGTTATGCATACATCATTGTTATGAGGGTTTCTAGATTCACTTAATGGGAAACTGAGTTTTGTATAGGATGGCTTTTTCCAGAGGTACTATATTGATGCAGTAGCTATGACTACAGATTCACTAAACTGAGGCATGTAGGAGTTTTCACAACTCAGATGGAAATATCATCCACCTGAATATTCTGGTATTATGATTAATTACCACTCCTATAATCTGTAGACTCCTGTGGACTTCTAGTTGTTATTTATGTGTATTTAGAAAGCATTTCAAGATAACTTGTACACTCCTACATCTCTCTCTTTTTCCTCAGAAGTCTCTCACACACATAACACACATTGTGTCAGGCTATGAGGGGGATGAACGAGGGATACATCCTTTCTGCAGCTCTCATTAGAGTCAGGAGAGATTGTTCATAAATGTAGAGATTGACCTCAGATATCAAAACTCTGTTTCTTCTAACTGCACCAGTGGAGGAAATCCTCACTCTTAAAATACAAATCATGTTTATTGACTTAATATGAAGAGGAGTTGTACCAGCTTTTCATAAAAGCAACCAGCCTCTGAAAAACAAAGGACATTTGTCTCTGTCTTTGAAATCCAGACATGGAAGAAAATTCACATTTTCTTGAGAAGCAGAAATTTCTACTTGACTCATATGCTTCTTGCCAGCTGTGCATCAGCAGAAGAGCCTGTGGAGTTTTCCTGTATCTACTGCTTCAGAATATTCAATTAAAATAATTACATTGCATAAACATTTCAACAGTCCAAGTGAAACAAAGCTTCATCAGTATTTTGTTTCAAAAATGGCAGAGTTTTAAACACAGCTCACTATAAATGAATACAATATTTCAATCAGCAGCATTCTGGCCCCCCCTTTGCATCCACTGTACAGAAGTCCCATTTTCCCTAAAAACTGTGTGACTGATACATCATAGCAGCACAGAAAAGTATATGAAGACACATGAAATTGATAGCTAACAGGTCAGATTTGACATGTCAAAATATAATCTATTTTACTGTGCTTTTTGTACAGAAGTCTGAATTCCTATTTACACAGTTCTTGTGGTGAACACAAACAGGAAGAACATACTGGGCCAGAAATGCTCATTTTCCCCTCACACAGTATCAGCCACATGCACAAACCACTCCAGTTTATTTTTCTTTGCATTCTCTCTTCTTTTGTTGGTTCTAATCTTCTTGATCTTCACCTAAACCTGCCCCAATCCCTCTCATCTTGCAGTATGTTTAATGAATGGCCGTTCAGATAGAACTCAAACTGCACAGAGAATTTATAGTACAGCAAATTTCATCTGGAGAAGGTGTACATTTATTTTTCCAGTTATGTAAAATTTAGCTCTAGTGTGCTCATAAAACTGCCTACAAGCAATACTGATTATATATCATGGATTGCTCTACAGAAATAATTTAAAACAGATTGAAGATAACTTTCTTCTCTTTTATTTATCGATTTTAAAGGAAATATTTTGTTTCATATCTGCCATGGTGAGAAATTAATTCAATTTAAATTCATCTTTGTCCCCAGCAGTTTAGACATCCATTTCTCCTTTCTGGATGACAGCCTCAAGGTGGTCAGCAGCACTTCCAGCTCCAGGAAATCAGGCCCCACAGTAATTGAGTGTACACTGTCAAAGGTCCTCACATCTTTTGAGGTAAGCTCCAAGTCTGTGCCACATCATGCAAACAGGCTGTTCATTTAGGCTTCCCTCAGCTGGGTAAATCTGGCTTGCTGTCACCTTGAAGGACATCCCAGACTGCTGGTGGCTCAGGCTGGTCCCTGTCAGCACAGCACTGCGAGGGACAGGAGCCTTTTGGAGGTGAAGAACTCATTACTGTGGCTCTGAGAGCAGCTCACTCCCGAGGGAAGAGCACACACCCCCTGTCATTCCTGCAGCCTCCTCGGGACTGCAAGGGAACTTACAGACACTAATTTAGACTATTTCCCTCTCTGTCAGGAAAGAAAGGACATTTGTACAAATCTCATTGTTGAGGCTGAGCAGCTTGGACACAGAAGTGCTCCGTTTAAGCCCAGCAGAGCTGCTTTGGCTCACCAGCAGTTGATGTTAGATTTTCAGTTCCCAAGTCAGTGTATCACTCATTAGATCACTTCTGCTGAGACAGATACGTGTGTCCAGAAGTTCAGTTACCACAAATTCACACTGATTTTATATGCTTTGCCTGTTTTGGTTCTGGCCCAGTAAGGAGGCCTGTGTCCATTGGTAAGGTGGCTGGTTAATTCAGAGTCATGGTATGCCTCCCATGGGTTACTGCCTCCAGTAATTTCTGAGAGAAAAAATGTCACTTTATATGGTGAGCTTTGTTCCCTTTATGAACAAGGAATCCAAAGGGTGCTCAGGAACCCAACTAAGCTCAGGAGGAGCAGCAGGTCCCTACCTAAACACATTTTAGGTTTTTACATCTCTGAACTAGCTCTCTTCACAGCACAAATCTCAACAAAGTACATTCAAAAGTAGTTCTGTTCACCAGGCCAAATGAGGGAGGAAAACATGACAATTTTTATATGCTTTGACACTTATTTGGGAGCTGAAAAAGGGACCTGGGAGATTCATAGGCCTCATCCTGGCTCTGTGCCCAGAAATGAATTACACTCTGAAAGACTAAACTGCACTCTTACGGCAAATGCTAAAATGCTGTTATTCTAATAGCAATGCAATATCATGATACAGAGCAGAAAAATGACACACAGCAGAGCTCCTAATCTGAAAGACAATAACACTGTAAAATATAACATATTAAAAAAATTATCCCAAATAAGTGTTTCCCAATATATGCTCTAGCCTTATAGCACTCATAGTATTTCAACAGAATATACTAAACACCAGCTCAGTTGATTTTATTGGTATTTACTGAATAATAACATGCATTACATGCCTAGCTAATTATGGAGTTGGATATTTATGTACCATATAAAAATTGATACTTATGTCATTCAACTGACTCACAAAAAAGTTCAAAAAATCCTATAATTATGAGCATGGAACACTGCTTATTTGCCATATTAAATTAGAGCAGAAAACCACACTGAAATAGAAATATTTTATGCCACACTATAGGAAAGACAAAAATTAGAAATCAGTGTATACAGCACATCAAAAACATATGGACGAAAGAGCCACGTAAATTTCAGTTTTGTGCTTTCCTTTCCAAACTGCACTTAGAAAAACCACAAAACCAATTTTACAGAAAATATAGACAGATAGAGATGTAAATATAGATACATGACTGTACCTGGGTTGTGCATGATATTTACAACCATGCCTGGAGAGAATATAGGATGTCTGGAAAGAGCTTACACACAGACTGAAACAGTAACAGCCAGAAAACAATCCAACATGCAACATAAGAAAATACTCCCTTGCTAGCCAGACTTCCAAAAATGGAGATATTTCTTCTACCTGGAAAAAAGTTAGTCATGCCCTGCAGAGGCTGCAGCCAGCCAGTGGGACAGCCACAGCCCCCAGTGTCCAGGCAGCTGCCGCCTTGCAGTGCAAACAGCAATCTATTCATCCTGTGGAAACTGTAAAGCTCTCAGCAGAGAGTCCTGAGAAATCCTAATGTTCCACATAATGGTCACCTGAACAATCAAAGGAATCTTTGTGATAACGTCAAGCAAACCTTACAGTGTGACAGGCTTTGTAAGAAAACTATCTTAGTGTAAACAGCTTCTGTCTAAGTCGTTTGCCAAGCTTTATGCTGCTGTGTAGCTAGTCCACTTGGAGGGACAGATTCATTAATATTTTGTCCCTCATTGCCACCTGGTCACCCAGGAATTAGGGGAGAAAGTTTGAGATTTATTAAATTTATTACAGAAATTCTGATAAATAAGCAGATAGCTGCAACAAGTCTAGAAACGCTAATTGGGGTTTTTACAAATTTTTTTCAAATTTGTATTCTTTTGGAATACCTTACTCATCTGCTACTAAATAGGGATTCCTCTGGCCTGCCAAATAACTCATTTAAAATAGCATAAACTTACTTATATTGAAATAGAAATCAGCCCCACTGTCCTGCCTGGATATCATCTTGTCTGTCTGAATCCACCTATCAATATTAACAGCTAAATTATCTTTCACTGACACTACTGGGCCCACTCCTGTAAAATTTCAGAGCCCTTTAACAATGTGTTTCACTAAGTTACAGAAAAGGGCCTTTAGCATCTCAAGTAATGAATTAGATATCAGTTTAACAAATAATCTTCTGTTTCCTTTCTACATAAACAATGCTGTCTATTAACTTTAAAAGGGGCATTAAGAAACCGTATCTGAAAATATTTTTATACCAATAAAAGCCATAAAAGAACTGACTGAATTGTTTGTGTACCCAGTGATGCTGAGAATGTGTGAACAGTCAGGAGTTTCACCTTCATTCTGCTTCAGTCAATCCCAAACTATTGGACTCAACAAAGAACCAATACTGGAGTCAATTTTGGAGAAGTGTAATGGTGTGTGAAATAAGAAAGGTCAGATTAGGTAATGCATTATTCAGTATAGATTTAAACTCTGACTGTACGAATCTCTGGCAGATTTAGATCTAAAGCATTTATCAGCACTTTTGGGTGCATTCTTCCATTCAGATTTATAAAGACTGAATAAACACACAGCAATGCTTCAATAAACATAAAAAGGTCAACTTTTTGTCCCATCGATTTGGACTTCCCTGCACTTATGGAAGTTATTGATCTAGAAAGTCACGTGAAAGTTCTTATGAGTAACCCTTTGTGAGTTTTTGCTTTAAAAAGTCAGATAATGCTAAACAACAGTTACTTGGGGTCATCTTTTGGCAATAAACATAAGACACCAGTGTTTAAATCAATTTCTAACAATTGCCATTAACATAAAAATCAAACTGTGAGTACATTGGATAAGTGATTTACTTGTAAAAGTTGTAGAATGATTTCTGTTTTTTTCAATGACTGTTACAGACTTGCCAGGAATAAAGATTGTAATCATGAATTTTTAAAGATAATAGTTTTACATTTCATTTCAGTAGTAGCAAATCCAGTTGGAGGTCTTCCCACTTTTCCTGTCTGTTTCCAACTCTCTGGTACTGCTCACAGCCTATTTGAGCTGATACAACTGTGTGTGTGGAGCTGTGTAATTGATAAATGGAATCTAGAGTTAAGCAGAAAAAAAAACAAAAATGGGATGGTAAGAATATAGAACACAGACATCTAGATAGATACTGCCACATAGACACAAAACCAGCCATAATTGTCTCATGCAGTTTAAAAATGTGGCACTCATTGATTTGGTTTATAAATTAACCTAAACAGAAAAGAAAGATTTTGGGACATGATTACAACCTTGAATTGTACAATCTTCCAGGCCTCTGTCTTGACTACAGTAAAGTTAACATGGCACATGGAATATAAATGTTAAAGCAAGAACCCCAACAGTGGCATGCAACAAAGGGACTTTCTCCTTTTTTGGAGAAATTTAAGAAAACTGTCTTCATTTAAAAGAAAAAGTTACAATGGCTATGTAGGAGGAGATTATGGTGAGCTACTGATGGATTAAGCTGAGTAAACCTCTTTAGGTACAGAGAGAAGCATTACAGGGATTGTCTGAACTCCACCAATCTCCACACTAGCGATTCTCCTGAGTGGTTCTGCCCTGCCCTGCTGCCTATCCAACAGAAAATCTCAGGCAGGGGACTCACCCTGTCCAAGCACAGCTTACAGAAACCCAAACAGATTGAAAACAAGCCAGATAATCTCGGCAGGTATTAGCCACCAGATAACCTGACCCTTACTTCTACACATTTATGACTGGATTTAATTACCGTGGTTTGTACCTGGATGATGCTTGCAAATAGCAGCCATCGTTCCTAACCACGACCTTTAATTTTAAAAATATACAGGAGTGAGTTAGAGGCCTCCATATTTCCATTTAATTTTATTATCAAAAAGAGAAACCCAATTGTTTTAATTGCATTGTTGGGGGTTTTTTTTGGTTTTCATCCTTGAAGATGCAATAGTAGTCCAATGAGAATATTTTCTTTGTCTACTCAGCTTCCTAGTCACTATATTAAAATGCTATGGAGAGAAATATTTCTAAGAGAATGTACGAAGATACCAGCCTCACCTTTGTGATTATTTCTGTGGTATCTGAGTTCTCTTCTTTCTAAAATAGCTATCACTTCTTCAGGAAGTATTTTCCTGAATAAATGATCCAGGCCCATCCATCTAATTTCAGCAGAAAAGGCTGAAATAAACACCTTTCACACTATTTTACAAAATTACATTTTAAATTGTAATTTAGCAGATAACCATGAATTTACAGAAAACATCTCTACAAAAAAGTCATTTTAGTAGACAATTTTCTGGCTCAGTAAACCATCTTCAAGAATCTCCAAACCTGTACTAAGTAACCAATTGTTGCTGTGTCACTGACTCATCTGACAGACAGCTTTTGCTGCATTAATATTCTAAAGATTCTTCCATGATTTCAATTTTACAGAACCCATTCATCAGTATCACTTACAACAATGCTGTCTGAGATGCTATCCTAGCATTCAGCTACAATTCCCAGAGGTACTAAATAGCTTTTCTCACGTTAATAATTCATTATGGAATGAAGTTGCCAGACCGTATCAGTCGTGTCGTTCACAACCATTGAGGTTGAGGCCTTTTGGGAGGAAATATGGTCTACCAGTTTCACAGCTCCCCTGTGGAAGCAAAAACCTACAGAAATGGTCAGTTTTCCAGCTAAATTTCTATCTGTGCTGTCACAGCAGGGTGTAGCAGCTGTGCCAAATCTGTCACTCCTGGAGAGTGGGAGACATCCTCAGGATCACGGCTGATAACACCTACACATCTCCTGGAGGGGGCTCAGGCTGCCTGAGGAGGAGTGCCCAGTACATGCTGGTTACTTCATCCCTCTTTATCATCTTCCACTTGGGGAAAATTTCATTCTATTTTTACCCTTTTGGGACCATACCAAGCATAAATTCAAAGACTGTACTAAATGTAGTCAATAACATGGAGGAAAACAGGCAATTCAAAGCCTTAAAAGAAATAATCCCATGTTTTATGTTTGTGAGTTTAATATGCAGCTTCTACAAAGGTCTAATTTAAATACAATAATACTTTGATGGGACTTGCTTTTTCTGCTTGAGAGCTGGATCTCCATTTTGTATACTTTAAACTATCTAAATGCTTATAAAATATCTTTGGGAAAGAAAATTCCCACCAGAACTTGCATATCAAGTTAAGTTTTTCTACTGAGAATATGATTAAATCCCACTAAATCCTATTTACATTCAGGAATCAGCAGCTCTGTGCATAAATACATAAAAAGAATGCTATGAGGGATTATGTTGGTGAAAGAACTATCAGACAGCATTCTTGGATTGCTCCTTAGCAACAAAATAATGATGATTCCTTAGTTTTAATTTCCCTAAATCAAGAAGTTACTGATAATACCATTTTAAATCACTTAAGTACCTTTAAGAACCTTAGAAAGATCAAACCATGAGAAAAACTCCTGGAGATGAGCATTTTTTGCTGTAACTTGCATAATGGCCAGGAATACAGAATAAGGGATTATACCAGATTTGCCAGCAAATACTCTGAACACTGATAATTAAAGATGTCATTAAACATATAGAAAGATGTATGAAAAAAACTTTTATATTTGTTTAATATGGTGCGAGCTTATCCAACAGGAAGAGAAATTTCTTCTGAAACATTTTGACAGGTGAAGAAAGAAGATGCAAGATCTTGTTCTGCAAAGAAAATATTGGGTGTGGTGCTATTCTTTTCCCTAAGGATACCTCAGTGTCCTTAGAAAATGTTCAACTCAGTACCAATACTGAAACAGCATTTTCTTTTGAACAATGCTCTGGTGATGGCTGCACAAGCAGCCTACCTTTGCTGCATGAGTAAAGATAAGCATATGGAACCAAATATATTTCTTGTTTCCAGAGACTGCAGGTTAAGAACAACTCTGTGGATGCACATTTAACCACTCTAGTGTAAGTCTTCAGCTTTCTGAGGATTTCTTTATGGCACTTTCCATCCCGATTTTCACATGATCAAGTTTCCTATTTTACATTTTTAATGTACCTTTGCAGCTTCATTTCGATAGGTGATATTAACAGCCTTTCCCTGCATTCTATAGCAATTCCAAATGCTCTTTGTGTATGGCCATATTTAGATGCAAACAAGCTGTTCCAGTTTCTTCACTGGCTAGCAACAAGTATTTCAATTCATGTTTGGGGGATCTTTAGGGAGCTTTATGGCCATATCGATAAGACAGAAATGGTGGATTTTTGTGCTTCTGTGGAATTCAGAAGACACATGACTGAAAATTACAATACAAGAGAGCACATCATACCACACAGGAACACCATGTAAAATAATAAATCAGATTATTCAGGCAGCATGAAAGCATCAAACCTGAATTGAAGCCAATGTTATTTGTTTAGCCCAGATAACAGTTCAGTGTGTGCCATTGGAGCTAAAGCCCTAAATGAAAGGGAGGTTTTGGCCCTAAAACACTAAATGAGAAATGAAAGAGGGGTCATTGCGTGTGTGAAACTTCAAGAGCAGCCCTCATCATCTTGTGTTTGCCTTAAAATGTTCTAGAGGCACCTGGATTTAAGACCATTTCCTTCAGCAGTTTCCAAATTCATACTATTAAAAAACAAAGATGGTTGGGTAATAAGATACAGTAAACTGTATAGTCTACAGACTATTTCAAAGTTCCATACCTTGGCCATCATTGATCACGATAAATAAGACAAATAGATTAAATGTGCCCTCTAATGTCAATTGTATTCATAAAATGAAGAGTGCAGTGAAGGTTAACTAACACCGAAGTCCATTCATTCACTTCAGTGCATTACAAAATCATCAGTTATGATTACTTTAATAGAGCACATTTACCCTACAAGGTGCCTGGTTAAATGAGATAACTTTATCAAAATATATAGTTGAACTGTAGCTGACTGAATCTAGATTTTATTTTCCAGTGCTTAAGCTCAGACAAATGTTTTTAATCCTCCCCTCCTAAAGCTGTGACATTTTTCTATTCTGACCTTTATACGGCAAATATGATGGATAGACGCTGCATTGACAGCACAACCATACATAAATTTAAACTGTCACAGCAGAAAGAAAAAACAATGTGTTAAGAACAGTTAGAAAGAACTGCCAAGTTCTGTATCCATTCTTTTCACTTCTTTGAACTAGAAGAGTCTGTAGCTGAATGCACTTAAAATATCTGTCTTTCTTTAAAAGATGACAGGGAAAATATTTTGAAAATCAAAGTGTCACAATTTTGACACATAAAGCTGTATTCTTTATTATTTTTCCCTCCAAGAAATACTAAATATGATCGAAAAATAAGTGTTATTTAGCTACACAATATGTAGCAATAGACAATGTCTATTGTTCAAATTGCAAGGAGAAATATTTAGCAGTGTAAATTCATCTAGTAGTTAGTGTTGTATGTCAAACCAAAAAATCCAAAAAAACCCCAATAGAATAAATCCAGCATCAATGTTTCCTGTAACAAAATCCATTTCTAATCAATGAGATTTTCCCGCACTCTAGACTGCCAGAACTAATTTGGCTTTTTGGGCCTGCAGAGTGTCACTCCTGCAATTCTGTGCTTTGATAGAGAGTGGCAACAATCTCAGGCAATGTCAAATTCACTTCTGCAAAACAGCAAAGAGAAGAATGAGTACCTGCTCTAGCTGTGGAACAAGGAGTGCTCGGCCATCATGTCCTCATGCAGCAAAGGGATTGGCAAGCCACCCTCTGTCCCTTCCTCCCTCGTGACTCCCAGTCTACTCCAAATGCTGGTGTTTGTCCCAAACCCGTGGATAGCCTCTCCAGGCCAGGATTCCTTACACACACTGAGGAGCAGAGCACATGTGTGGGGAATGTTACACCCTGGAATTCCCAAGCCATTGCACAGAAGTAAGGGGTAAGAGGATGAAAGAAAAGAAAATAAATGCTGCCTTCTGTTCCCGTTCATACATAGAAGCTGATGGCTCCAAAAGGCAAAACAGATCAGATAAATGAATGAAAAACAGACACCGGGTGCTGTGGCACAGGGGTGCTGTGCCACCTCTCCCCCCAGAGACACCACCTCTCGCTCCTCCTGTCCCGTGAACACAGCAGCCCATACGCAGCTCTGTATCATCACCTCTCCACACATATTTCAGGACATCAATAAAGCCACTAAAACACTCTTTTTTCCCTACTGCCCTGCAGCTGAACATTGGTTTACAGTCACTAGAGAAGTTCTGTCAGCCTTTCTGTGCATCTCTGGTTCTACACGATAAAAACACATTTTATTGATGGTGAAAGATTTAGTTATGCCTCATCAAACACTGTGGAGATGTTAGTAGTCTCTGTGAAATGCAGCACATTGTTAAGCATAGATTAAAAATAAACACGTGGCAAAACTGAGAAATGCCTCTTTTCCCCAAATTTTAATTATATTTACATTTCATGGCTGTGGTTATAGAGCATGTGTACATTTACTAACTTTGGGAATATACTGCACAGGTCAACTTCTGTCCACAGAAACAGATCTGTGGAAACAGTCACAGCTTATTGTAATTATATATCACTTACAGATGTTTTCTTGAAGCGGATGGAAATTATTAAAGTGATACCTCATAAGTCAATGAAAATGCTTCCCCTGAGCGGACTGTGGCAAGAAAATTGCACTGTTATTTTTCTAATAAAATAAAACACCGAACACACGATTTTCTGATTCCCTTATTGAGAAAGGAGGATAGACTTCATTCTTACTGTCAGTTTACCTGCTACATTTCACAGACATATTTCAAATTCACAGCATGTCAAATGTACATTTTAAATGTGTGTACACATGCTTATTGAGGCATAGACTGAAACTAATATCTAGGTTTAAAAAAAAGTAATTAATTAAGCATTACAAAACCTTAATATTCATCCTGTGCACATTTGACAGATAACAGAAAAGCAGTCTATGCCAAATTTAAAAAAATTCAACTCTCTTCCCCCTACAACAGCGTTTAGGGAAAAAGGGAGAGATCAAAATAGTGTTTGGATATTCTTGGCTGATAGCTATTGTCTATTTTCACAGGCATCTGAAGTGTTTTCAAAATTCAAAGCCATTAACAATACCTGCAAGTCTGTTGGCAGACTCACAGGCTGGATATTTGATAAAAGCTGTGCTGCAAATGGTTTCACCACAGCAGCTCCTTGAGAACTTCTGCTTTGCCCTTCAGGCAGCAGATATTGCACATACATGTTGCAATATCTGCACCTTAGTAAAAGCACAGTTTTCAAGGGAAAGAAGCCTCCCCTAACAGACACACTGGCCAAAAGCCCCCCCAGCCTTGGAAGAGCAGAGATGCCTGAGGAGAAGTATTCCATTTGAAATCTCTTAAATCCCTCACTTAAGAACCAGATGGGGTTTTTCAGTTGCCAAACCTTATTTCTGAAAATCAAACACTGTATACTGGAAGACACAGGTACCTGTGACTTCATAAAAGAATTTTCAGATATGTAGAGAAACAGTACAGAACAGACTCGCTAAGCTGGCCTGGTTACCCCATATAGAAATCAGATCCATGAATATCAGATACATAAAAAATCATTGCTTTGGTATCTCTGGAAAATCCCCTCTGCTACTGCACACACTGTGCATACTTATGCTATTTTTCTCATTGTTCAAATCTAAAATCATGTGAAATGATATCATTAATATTTATACAATAGACGTAAAAAATTTTTGTCGATAAAAAATACCATACATAAATACTTTGAAATAACACTGAGAAGTAACATGTTAATGAGTAGCTTACAAGCCTTCAAGAATACCTCTCAAATAATAATTCAACAAAGTAAATACAAGGGTCCAAGGAAAGTGCCGAAGTGCTTTATAACAATAACATAGCTATTTCAAGAAAAAAAACAGCCTGATAGTTCACTAGTGATAGTTCACTAATTTAAATAGTTAAGTAGCTGTTCCATAGGAAAAAAATCTATTAGCTCTAGGAAAGTAAAGCACACTTAAGGGTGAGGGATGTCTGCAGTCACACTGCTTGCAAAGAGCTGAAACTCCTACTTAGGGCTTTCTCAATTTTTCCCATTTGTGCCTCAACTATGCATATATGCCAACAGTCATTATTTCAGCAACATACAGTGTCTCCTGTGTGCCTGATATAACACAAAATAGCCATTCTCGTTCTTAGCCAATGTTTATCCCTTTCCTCTCCATTTGCATAGTTGAATGAAATGTTAGTTCTAAGCATAACAAGAACTGTTCCAAATCTCCAGACAAAAATGTTGCTTTAAGTACAAAGTAAAGGAGAATTTTTAACAAGGCATCTCAGACATCTCATCTCCAGTGTGTTGCCCAGAAAACTACTGCTGCTTAGATGTGCTCATTCACCACGTACACAGCTACCTGCATCTCACTGCTCCTGTTCTTTGTTCATCACACACCTACTGAGCCTTAGGAGGCCAAACTGATTCTGAGCTTCTAAGGACAGTTCCACTGACTAGACCCCAAGCAGATGAGCATACACTCCCTCAGGGTGTAGGGGAAGCACAAACATGCTTCTCTAATATTCCATTCAGTTTTCCAAGCCTAGAAAATCACAGGCTGACAACGTGTAAGAAAATAATCAGAACAGTATATCCAAGGTCAAATCGCAGACAGGGATATAATCAATCTTGCAGCACATATTGTTTCTTGGATTGGAGACACATTAAAAAATATATCTAGAGAAAAAAAAACTCTAAATTTTGATATATTCATGATACTGATCATGTATGACACTTAATTAAAATCTGTCCAACTACTGACATTTCACAGAGTCAATGGGAATGATTTAAAAGCACAGAGTCAATGAGAATGATTTAAAAGTCAAATTTTTTTAACAATGTTTTCAAATTATCTACTGAAGCCAGTCTCCATTGACATTTCCTTGTAGACAAATTTTAAATTATTAAAACTAGTAATATCAGCAAACCATACTTCCAAGACAATTTAGCTCTGTCTGGAGTGAATTGGACATGTACTCCCCATTGTTGTTAGCACTAGCTGGGAGGCACTGTGCTGGAAGCAGCCTTCAGTATAACATGTCTCATTTATATCAAACAGCATTGCTGGAAAACCTTTCTACGTATGTAAGGCACCTCTATCAGACTTTGTGCCTTTAGGACAAGCATAACAGGTAATGCAAAAATATTCCTGGCCCTAGACTCCATGCATACAGGGTAACTCAAAGAGGTAAAACACTGCCAAACCTGAATGCAGCCAGGCAGCACCCCATTAAAGTAAGACAGTTTTAGTCAGTTCTGCCTAGAGCCATTCCACCTCTTTAAGTACCTTACCAAAATGATTAACCTAGAGATGTGAATCCTGAACTCTGCAGCTGTGTGAACTCACCTAATCCCTCAGGATAACAACTTCAGGGAGCTCTAATCTTGACTTTGGTGCTGCAGTTCCTTTGCCTAGGGATAGCTGAGCTTAACTGATCCCCATGTGCAGCAGGACAAGGTTCAGGGCACACATGTGTGTCACATGTCTGCTTGTGGCTCTGCTTTGGGGAGAGGGCCCTTGAAAGGTATTGTGGAATTATTTAAAACACCAAGAAATGGTGATAGTGAGAACTGTTCAGATTCAACTCAGGACAGTACATATTTTGCTACTCATTAAAGGAATACAAATATCAGAGAATAAAAGGAAAATAAACATACTGGATGAACCATCAAAACTTGCCTGAAATATCAATTACTAAGGGCCACCAAACTGTCTTATACTACTTTCCACTCACCTGATCCCAGAACTAGCTTAGGCACACAGTACCCATGCCTGTTGTGCCCAAGGAGCAAAACCTCTCTATGAAGGCATGTTTAGATGCCTTAGCTCAAACCCTATTTACATAATGCAATGCTTCTTGAGAGGAAAAAAAATAAAAAAGAATGCCTGAAATATTTACCATATAGTGCAATAAATGTGAGGATTAAGTACTATTTTCAGTCTACTATGAAAATACAGAATAGTGATGGCAGTTGTTCTGAAAGAAGAAAATTTCTTGTGCTATTCTACAGCTGAAAAAATAATTAAAACCCTCTGCTGTGAAAAAAAAAAAAAGAATCAACTGTACTAATGTGCATATTGATACAAGCCACATAGAAGTCGAGGTGTTTGACAAATACAAGAACCAAATCTTACAAGCTCTGGGAATTCACCACATGGGCTGCATTGCTGTATCTAATTCGCAATGTCCCATTCATGGAAGATGAGAAACAACAGGACAAACTCCAGAGTACATCATCTGAACTCTAGAAAATCTGCCTTCTTCTTGGAAGGGTTTGGTTTCTTTATTATAGAGGAGAAATAAACTTGAGGAGTCACATGGTGATAGATCATTATGAGACTGCAATGAAGAAGACAGAAGTAAACTCTGCTCCATGTTCATTGTGGGAAGGACAAGTAGCAACCTTAAACTGCAAAAGGACATTCACGTTATGGAAAATATTCTTATTAAACAGACAAGCTGCTTCAACTCTCAACCCTCAGCTACTTTTCTGTTAGTTGAATGAATTAAATATGTGGTCAATTCTTATATATTTCGAAGTGAATGAGTTAATTTAAAAAAAAAAAAATTATTAGGCATGCAAAAGGTACCCAGTTCACTAAAGAGAGCAGCAAAAAATTCCATCAACTTTTGTAGTTTTAGGACCTTGCCCCTTAAGAAGAGTCAAGGCTGATATAGCTGTTTTCCAGTTGAGAATGTGTAAAAAGAAAGTAAAATATATTTTATTGAGTTCATAATTTCCACAGCAGAAATTAATATTACTAGCATTAGTTGCAGAATATATATATTTACTTTTTTTTAGCCAGTATTATAACAAGAGGGATTCTGCAGTGCTTGGAAAATATATAGACATTTTTTTCTAAAATTAGAGCCACATCTGTATTTTGAAACATGTAACAGGCAATCTCTATACTGTTTAATAGATTTCATGTGGATTACTCTACTTTTTCATACACCTCCTTTTCCTGATACTAAAAATATTTAAAATATCAGAACCTTCATGAGACAGCAAGTGTTATGCTGACAATTTATGGTCTTGAAGGCCAATAACCCCATACTGGTGGTGCATTTTTTCCCTTTATGGTTCATCTTACATAAAATCCAATTTTATTCAGTTTTCTTAAGTGCCCAAAAAGCAATATCCTGGTAAGAACATCGCAGAAAGCAGTAATTGAGTGAATCAGCTATGAATCCTAGCCCTGTATTCATCTAGAAGATACAAGGCATTAAAGAATAATTGTCTTCACTTTGCAGTTACTCCAAGAGCAATATTTTACAGATAAATGCAAAAATACAGGGTGAAAAAACCCCTTTCTTTTTCAGCATTACTTGAACAAGAGTTCAAACCATGCTTGCAAGCTTTTATCAATTTTGGCCCCAATTTTGTACATTTGCTATCAGACAGTTTCAAATCAAATCAGGCTGAAGATTTGTACCTGGACTATCTGTTCAAAACTGATGGGATTTTTGTTATGAAAGGTTTTCAATTACTTATCTTTCTGAATTTATAAGGAGAAAGACTCCTCCATCTTGGGAGTAGATTTAGATGCACATTGCCAACAGTACTTTCATTTGATTTTTTTATAGCTATGTATTTATTTTGAAAGTACAAAGAATTTTTAGACAATAAATTGACCACTGATAAGGTGCAAGGTTCTCAAAAAGCCAGTAACAAATGACAGCTAAATATGAACATTAACAATTTATTATAGAACATTTCACATCTAAATATTTGATTAAGCACTCAAAAAATCAGCAGCAGGCTGAAACATTGTGACTGTGTAATGCAACTTGTTAAGTGAAGCAATTGTATCCTTTTATACCTATATTATTACATTTGGGTTGAATTAAAATAGATTGAACTGATTGTATTTCTGTATTTAATCCACTGTCGCTATTCACAAAGCAGACATTTTGGTAAAATCAAAGCTAAATTGGATTCTGACCCATCCTTTCTTCCTAAAAGGTCCTAAGGCCACAGGGCTGTGGCAGCTGCTGAGGCAGCAGCTGGTTCTGAAGGGAGGTGAATGGATGCAATACCCAGGAGTGCCCATGGGTCTGCATTCAGAGCAGTTACAGATTTGAGAGTTCAAACACTCCTCCGAGCCTCTGCAACATTGGGGTTGCAGTTTCAAGCTTGCCCCTCCACCCCTGTGATGCCTTAAAAGGCTAGCTAGAAACAGAGACCAGACAAGAATAAAGGAATAAAGGAGGTTCGAAAAGCCTTCAGATGCACACTCTGGGCTCCAGAGGCTCCTGCCTCAGTGCATCCCAAAATGGACAATGACAGCTCACAAGTTCTTCACACTTTGATATCAGCATCAATTCCCCAAGCAGAAGCCAGCCAAGGATGGAATTTCCCCAAGCTTGCCCCCCTCTCCCCAAGATGAAGGTTTGCAGTTGTTGGGCCCAGGAGGGTCTGGGTGTCCTTGGAGAGCGAGCTGGAGAGGCTTTGTTATGTCAGTGTGAGCATGAGAGAACAGCACTGAACGAGCTCCAGGGAACTGCAGAGTTACACTGGGCACTGCAGGATTGGAAAAACATAAAATTTAAAACCTAAGGCATCACCAGTTATCATGTTCTTATACCACCTTCAGGTTATGCTGCTCTATACTGGTACTGTACTGGTGAATAAGTGCTGGTTCCCTATTATGCATGGGGATTACAAAGAGCACATTTGAATGCTAAAAAGGCACAAGAGAACGATGCTTGCAGATGTTCTATAAACACAACAAACACCTCTTAGGTTCACATTTAGGTCTTCTGGATATCTTGATAATTACTGCTGAGAACTAGGCCTAATCAAATTTCAGATTAACATATGTGCCTGTCTCCTTATATATAAAAAAGCCTCCCAAATAACAAGTGGTTTAAATCGAAGATTAGATACTAAAATTCTTGTGGGGATTTTGTTCCCTCTGCTACCACTCTTTGCTTGGAAAATAGGACAATAATCATTGCCACTTACATGCTTTTGTAAAACTCAGACTCTGTCTGAAATTATCTGAGTTTACAGAGTTTTACTGGACAGGCTTCCTAATTTTGAGAACATAAACACTGAATCTTCAACATTTCTTCAGGAAACATCACCTGTCATCAATCTCAGTACAGTATGCTGTACACTGATTATACTTGTCTGTATATTCTGGCAAAGACAGGGTCAGTTTTTCATTTAGAAGAGATATCCTTCTGAAAATAGATTTTAATGACTATTGCTAAAATACGTCTAACTATTCCCTTGAATTCAGGCAATAAAGGGAAAAAAAAGTTTACTATACTAAGCATTTCATTAGTTCTTCAGTGTACTTTGCCTGCTTCTTTAACCAATAAATTGTGGACACATGGGGCCAATCTATTCAATTTATTTAAACTTATGATCCTTTTGATTCAAAGTTATTTCAATTTCCATAGTTACATATAATTTATCCAGTTTATATATAGTCTGTAGACTCTCTTCTTACTGAGATGCAATTTTGTTACTGTATGTTAGAAATAGCTAGTGCTGCAATAATGTTATAGTAAAACACATATACTTTACACTAATGGATTTGTTTTCAATGCTTTTGGGTATCTCTCTACATGATCTGACAGTTTTATTCTTCAACTGAATCCAGAGTAAGAGTCAGTTCTAGTACCAAGTACACAATTCATTTATTTCTAATGAGGTGTTTAATCAAAATACATTTGATATCTTAGCTGTGGAAAGCAGTACTGAATATAATGAAAGCACAGGATTGATAAGCCAGAAAATGTGGTTGCTCTTCCTCCTGATATGTTTAGGAAGCAATAGTTTCAGACCATGAAAAGACATTCCTAAATTGCAATCCCAGCCCTAGAACTTTACAATACCATTTTGATAAATAATAAATTAAGTGATACCACAAATAAACTGAAGTGCCAGCCAGGTTGTGTTACACACCCAAAAATTTTTGAATCCAAAAACTGGAGGATGTTGTAAGAACTTCAGAACTGCAGGAGCAACTCAGAAAAATTCCAAGTGCTTGTTGTCTTAGGAGTTGTCTTAGGAAAATATTTTCTGAGTTAGTATTATACTGGCACTACATTCTGCATATTTATCTCCAAGGCCACAGAATTCTCCGTACCAGAGGGAGGTTATCTATTTCTAAGGTAACAATGCCTCCCTTTGCAATGAAGTGACCTGACAGGAGAGCTCGAGGCTGTGCCTGACCTCTGTGCACACCAGCTGGGAGGAGGCAGTTGGCAGGAGCTGGACCAGGATGAGAAGTCTTAGAGTAGTCTGGGCTACCATTTACAGACTCCCTTGCAGGCAGGATAAGAATTGGCAGATAACTAGTGGGAGGGCACAGTGCTACTGTCTAGCTCCTCTCTATTTTAATTTTGGTCAAACTAAAAGGAGAAAAGCATGAAGGAAACAAAAATTCCACTGCAGTCTACAGAGTATATTTCAGTTGAGCCTTCCTGCACAAGCAGTGAAAGTAAAGGAGCAGGTTTCTAAGGGATTTTTACAAAGGCAGATCTCTGAGAATAAGTAGAAAGGTGAGAAACTCCTAATTCTGCACTAAGTAGACAACACCATATCTACACATTTGCTAAGAGCATTTACAGATTTTATAACACTGGTAGGGGCCCTTTGGCCTTTTAGGTTCCTCCCAGCATAGCAGCTAGAGATATGAGCAGGTGTAAGAGTCAGATTCTGTGCCTTGCCCAGGCACTGACTGCTGCAGCTACCTTTAACTTCAGCAACACTTGGCTGTTAACAATGCTTCTCAATGGAATGTTGCAAAATGGCACTAAAGTATGATTTTAAATGCTCTACAATATGCCCTCAGATTTCTTAATTTATTGTCCTTTATAACACAATTTGTACAGCTAATCAAATAATGTTAATATGTTTCTTTACTAAATGGTGTAAAAATGTTATAAAAGAAGATGGTACATTAGACTTCACTATAGCTTATATCAAAGAGAAATTGGTTCAGTTCTTCAGCATAATACTCTGTGAATAGTGTTTCCATTATACCTTACAAAAAGCTGCCTGAGAGCAACTGGTCTCATTCCAGGCAAAGGAAGTGGAGAGTATATCTCATCTCTTAAACACACAATTTTTTCCAAGCTCTGCAGCTATTTCTTTCCCTGGATGCCCTGCACGAGTGGAGGGAATGAAGACACCCAAGACTAATTGCTTGTTCAATAGTTAATTGTCCATGAATATTAGAGGCACAGAAATGGATGGAAAGGCAGGTGCAACTCGACACGACTAACAGCAGCCTAATGTTGATAAAAATACTTGTTTACAAGCAAATTAAAGAAGTCAAAAAACACTTCCACACATCAGCAGAAACACATAAATAACAGGTTTCTAATGTGACATTTGACACTCTTCAAAATGATTCAAAAATTAAAAGATTTAAACTGTGCTAACAAATATGATGCTGGAAAAAAAGAGAAACCACTTGGTATGAAAATTCTGCAAGATGTTTTTAGCTACAATGTTTTAAAAACAGATTAACATAGGGATCAGAGATATGATCAGACATATTTTCTGTTGGCTTTTTCTCCCTTCACTACTTTTCTTCGCTGAAAAGAAAATCACCTAGCAATCCACAAGCTATATGGCAGAGCCTGTCTAAAATTAATGGGGCTATAAACATGACTCAGCCAGCTCTCCTCTGTTATTAAATCTTACTCAAGTATCTTGCCTGCTCAAGTCACAGGCACAACTAAAGTCGTACTTTACTACAAATACATCTAAGGGATAAGACATGTCTTATAGCTTAGAAAATCCTTTAGCAACTCCATCTAGTCCAGTCTGGATGTCCAAAGTGAAAGAAATTCTGATATGCTGAGCTCATTCAAAGACATGTCCAAAACCCACAGGGTACTGAAAACCAAAGAAGTCTTGGCTTGATGTTATAGATAAGATCAGAAAGCAAAAATGAACTGTCATTTGCACAGCAGAGGAAAACAATATTGGGGACAGTCTCGTCCCCTCTTTGATGTTTGCAACTGTGCACACAACCTCAACAACTGAGGCCAGAGTTTCACCGAGCACAGAATCTCAACTGCAAACACAAAAGCTAGGTTGGTCCCATCTGTATCTTACTGTAAGGGTGACCATGGTAACACACCCATTTTCCAACTCTCCAACATATTCCAGTCATGCAGAGACCTTGAAGTGTTTTGGTTTGAAAAACTGAAGTGAAATAATGTTTGAGGGTGACTTCATATTTTATTTTTATAAGCAATTTTACAGTTTCTGGAACAGATTCACTATGATCAAGCCCAAAAGATTCCAATTATTGTATTTTTAAAAAGGCTATGCCCAGAGGTTGGGAAAAGAAGATATTTTTCGACGTAAACAAAAGCCTTCCAGGGACATACTAAACATACTTATTCTCTGATGTAAATAAGAACAGCTTCAAAGCTATTCTAAATTCCACTTTTTCTGCAAAAGCCAGGGAAATTATGCCTGCCAAAGGCTGCTACAATCCAGTATATTCCAAGGAGGAAGAACAGAGCAGACAGGTAACCTGCCACCTTTTTTCTGCATAGAGATTTATTTTACCAATAGGCAACCTTAGCTGTCCAATTAGACCAATTGCTAGACTCTAATTTTTAACACAATGAATGCATATAATTTATCAGTCCTGGACATGCAAATTTGGTTTTGAAAAACAGCGTGATAAAGGGGTATATGGTGAGTGCCTTCTTACACTGATCTATAGAACACAGTTGTTTAAAAGATGCCAGATCACAGTGAAAAGGAATAACTTCACCCCAGACCCAGCTGCAGCAATTTCTTTATGAAAACCCTGACTGGGAATTGTGATTATGTGCAATGGGCCACAGTTCATTTCAGATTCTTGAAGAGACACTGCAATAAGCCAGAAGAAATGTTTCAAAAACATTCCCAAGTGGAAAAGCACCTGCACAGAGATTACCTCTAACATTTGGTTATAGAGGTTTGGACCACTTCCACAATGCTTTATAGCAACACCAGAAATTAATATTTCTCTTGGTAATCCTTTGTAGAAGATTAGATAATATTTTGTAAAGACTGCAGCCTATGCTTCTAAGTTACTCCTGGTCTACCAATACAAAAGCAGTGACTGTGCAATAATAGAGTACAGCTCTTAGGGATTCTGCCTGGGCTGAACTCCCACAGTAGGGATTAGATTTCAAAGTTATGAAGAAGGACCTAGGAGCTTCATCTTCCTCAGTTTCTCTTAGGACACAGTACAGCCTAAAGGAAGCTCATGGGGGTAAGCCTCCAAGAGAGATGAATTGTGAGCATTATTAGATCTATTGTTCTTTCTGAACTCAGGTGGGAAGTATCCTTTTCCACAATCAGTCCACTTCCCTTCATCAGACCTACCACAGAATTGCAACATTAGAATCACAGTCAATGAGTGTGAGTTCATAAAAACATACCAAGCTTGAGTTTTTTTTTTTTTTGCTGGCCAGCCTTCGCGTACGAAGATCCGGGGAAGGCCTCTTTTTCCTTTCAGACCTTCCAGCCTGCGCACTGGATTTTTAGGTGAGACACAGGGCACGCAGATCTGAGCCCACCCTTTAATCCCGAGGTTCTTCTGCCGGGCCAAAGCGACAAGCTTGAGTATTTCTACAGAAAATTGCTTTTCTTTTTGAAATGTAGTTTTTGAAGTGTCCAAACAGCACTTTCTGTAAAATATGCCCAAGTGTTGCTTGCCACACCTCAGATGGATAATCCTAAATGAAAATAAAAAATACCATACACAAAGAAGCAGGCTGAATCCTGAGACTAGTCTGTCCCAGCAACCAGAAAACTCAAGCTAAAGGCTGGTGAATATTCATTCTGGACCAGATTCTCATTACCTTACTCATGTCGAGCAGTATCTTAGTCCTCCTATTACTGTACTGAATTGGAAGTATTTGCACAATTCAAACAAATAGTTTATATCCTCATGTACCTGTTACTTCACCTGGGTCATATGTTGCTGCTAGGAACTTAGGAAAATATTTTTGGCCAGGTTTTTTTGCCATTCAAAAATACAACCTATTGTATCATCGGGTTTGACATCATACCTTGACAAGGAGCCTAACTGCTGAGGAAAGGCTGTGCTGCAGCTGCTGCTACTGGATATGACTGTCCAGATGTATTTCCTTCTGGCAAATTAAAGCCTTCAAACTTATCAAAATTATTAACATTGTTTTGGCAGTTTGCTGAATTTCTAAGCACTAGATGTCACAAAACCCCTACTGTTTATTTTCAAGCTACACTCAGTAGCAAAACACAGACTACTGTCCTTCAGCACAGATTTTTTCATTAGGAAGGAGGAGGGAAAGCCAGGTGGTTGTCTTTGCCTTCAAAGCAATGGCACCAGCTCTGCATCCTGAGAAATGTCACCTGTTGTGCTAGTCAGGAAAATAGAGTTGCCATCACATCCTCCCCCCCAGCTCCTTAGGATCACTTTTTTTCTGACATGCTCTTTGACTTTTATTTCTCGAGGTGATTATCTCCTGATGTCTCTAACTTCCTTTTGCAGTAACAATGAAGAAATAATGTAGTTGCCTTGGGGTAGACAATGCAGAATGGCAATCAAAGAGAGCAAGATGCTCAACCACTCCATAACTTCCTCATTTCTATCTGCATTGTGCTATTACCTGGTGTTATGTACAGCTTCCCGTGATGCAAAGCAATGGAGAACCCATGCACATAATCACTTCTAATGGATTATATTTACATGGTTTCTGTCTCAAATAATAAATTAGGAAAGGTTTTGTGAAGGTCACCTTGTTAATGCAGTGACACAGGACAAGCTGCCACCCCATATTAACACAGAGTGGAACCGCAGCCAATGAAATTTGCAGTTCCTGGGTGGAGGGATCACCCAGCAAGCTCTTGCATTTCTATGCACAACGTATTTCTGCCAATAGCACCAACTGACACCTCACCACAGATCAACTCAAACGTCTAAGGAAGAGATTTGGCAAAGAGAACTAAAATCACAAGTGACTCTTCAAAAAAGGCTTCTTTTAAAAAATGGTCTCTAAAAATTCTGATTAAAATTTCTGATAGAAATTACCACGTGATGGCATTTCATTTTTCATGCGATAACCATTAAGAAGTATCCAGATTTAATCTGGAAAATTTGGCCAAAGTTGTGGGTAAAAAAAAATCTAAGAAATGGGTGTTACTTTAAGAATCTGAACTTCAGTCCTTAATGAAAATCTCAAAAACTAAAAATTGAAAATATATATCTTTACTTTCAGGAACCACCATTTGAAGGAATTTCCTCTGAGTTGTTTTTAAAACATATTCCTTAGTTGGTTTACTTGCAGAAAATGGTTCCTTTTCCCTGAAGTCTTCAAAAATAACAGCTTAAGCTGCTCTGAAAAAAGTACCAAGTCTTTATCTTCTAAATTCTTAGAATTTAACACTCATTATAAAAATAAATCAAAAAAAAAAGAAGAAATTAAACAAAAAAGTTCATATAAAATGTCAGTGGAATTTCTTGCTTCCAGGTAGATCAACTGACAATGCATACAACTGTGTGCTAATAAGAATTATATCAGATGAGGTTTTTTTATGCTGAGTAATGTCTAGGACAATTCTAACATCTTCAGGGAGATCATTTAAAGAGATGTTATTTAAAATAGTATATTGATGCACTGCTGAGATAGAAATTTTAATCCACAGAACTCAGGGAATTTCTTAACCCAAGGCTTGTTCCCATAGCAACTGCAATTACACAGCTTCACATATGCATTACTGCCCTTGCTTACAAGAACAGAGTCTGGCAGCCTGAAACACTACCAGGACACTGCTTTTACTGCATTTGTACCTCTCATCTACAGGTGCTACTATATTCTGAGTTGCATTTTGTCTTGAAAGTCAGCAATATTAGCACAAATCCAGACTGAAACAGCAAAACCACAGCACTTCAGATCTCACTGAAACACACAACCCAGAGCAGCACATAAACCTTGTCACATATGCTTTTTATGACAATGAGCCATTGCTACCTCATTATGGATAACACTCTCCCCCCATTTTTTATTTTTATTAATACCTATTATTTCAAGAGTTGCTATTCTGGAAACATCAAATATCTCAGAATCAAGCTAGACAAGGAAGATAGTATACTTCTGTTGGTAAAGGAAATTCTTAATAAAGGGGTGAACCAAACCCTATGGGAATGAAAATATTTGACTTTAGGCTCCCAAAAACCTCTGCCCTCTGCATTACAGATTACTATAGAAACCTCAGCTAAATATGTTGGGATTACCTTTTTTTTTCTAAATCTACTATCAAATAGCACATTTTCCTTTGAATTTAAGAATGAGTAAAATAAATCCTCACACAACTGAATCATTCTCCTTTCAGTTTGGTTAGACAATGTAAACTTGAGCCAATAGTTTGGTTCAGGGCAAAGAACAGTTGCAGCTGCTGAGATCTCGTTTAACATAAAAACCACACACACAAAAATAAGAAAATGAAGAAAAGACACTAGGAGCCACCTAACATCCTGAGAAACAGCATTTAAGCAATTTAAGTGTAACTGTTATGTTAGTTTGTATTTTGGCTCGCTGAGTTAAAAAACAATGCAGCACACTCATATAGTATGAGCTGTCAAGGTACCTGAAAGGTACCTGTCAAGATACCTGAAAGCTGTCAAGGTACCTGTCACAGCTCCCACTGAAACAGAACATATCAGAAATCTGAAGGTCTCTGAAAATCTGGGTTATTGACTGTAAGTGTGGTCAGTGATGTTCATATACCGCCAGAAGCCCTGTCAGAAGGATGTTTGGTGCAATAAAATTGACCTTATTTTCTTATTATTCAGAAAGATATGTGGAAATGGACCAAGTATTTTGGACAATAGCAAACTGGTAGAACTTTGGCTATCATATCTAGAAATTGCAAACCTTGACTGAGAGGAAGTTAAGGGTTGGCCACTTCCAGAGTAAATGGAACAAATAATCTCCACTTTCTTGCCAGAGGCAGAGACTGTTCATCTCCAAATCCAAAGAAGGAATTTACAGTGCAAAGCTATGTTAGGAACTGTGTCATCAATGATCCACCGTACAATAAAACAAACTCCAACCAGAGCACAATGATGACTATAGCATAAAAAACAGTTTGTTCCATTACCACTGTTCTTTACACAAAAACTAAAAATCTGAATTAAATTTGAGCTCACCTATAAACTTCAGATATGATATCTATAAATAAAAAAAATTGTAATGATTTCTCTTACTAAGCTACTGTGTACATGAGCTCAGCAGCATTTAGAGCTCTCAGGAAGGCTGTTCAGAGCCCTGAGTCGTTCAGGCTCTGCAGCCTGCTCTGAGGCCAGCACTACTCTCCTGAGTCCTGCAGCGCAGTTCTGAGAGCCTCACCTCTGCACTGGGCACCCAGGGAACATCCTCAGGGTCTCCCTATCACACCTCTGCAGAAGGCTCTTCCAAACCTCAGCTAACCTCCACTGAGGTCAAACATTCCATAAAAAAAGCAGGTAGGATACAGTTTCAGGTGAGTTTAGTTTTTCAGGAAGAAAAAGGTCAGGGGGGCATTGAGGGGTTTGCTTTTTTGTTGTTGTTGGCTGGGGTTTGAGGTGAGCTTTTGCGGGTTTTTGGTTGGTTGGCTGGGGATTTGTTTTTGACAGTCCCTTTTATTTAATAGTATTGAAAAGGATTTTCAGTCTAAAAGGTTATCTTTTCAAGGAAAAGAGTGAGAAAATATCAAGTTATCACTTAGCTATATGAAATATTCTGCTGTCTTGTACTTTTCCAGCTACTTGCTGATCACAGAAATACCCACTCTCCCTTTCTCAGTGCCTTTCTTTGTACATATGTCAACTGCTGGCATGCAGGCTGCCCAAAGGGAATAGAATATCATCTCCAGGAAGTTGTTAACATAAGGCTGTGCATGTACCATGCCGTTATTATGACAGTTTGCTCTAAAGCACAGCAGACAAGCAGAACAGGGGAGAAGTGCACAGCTCCTGTTTTTACCACATAAATCTCCTGTTCGTTCCTTGATACTGACCTTACTGGGCTCTCACATGCAGGCAACTGCAAAGCACAGAGCACTTCAGCTCAGTGTGCTCTAGCTAGGTTTGCCCATTTTCATTACTGACAGTTAACAATAATCTTCTCCAAAGGCTCCCAAATTGTTAACTTCAGTCAAAATACATCACAGAATACCTTGTGTGACAAGAACCTCACAGCTCTTCCTTTTCTCTGAACTGTGGAATCATTTGGGGGTGAGTTGCAGAGATTTCCCATATTACAACAAACAGTAACCTACAGCAAGAACTCATTCACTTGATATTGCTTGAAGTGGCCAATCTGGATCAAACTCAATTAGCAAACTTGCTTCAGATATGTTATTGCTCCTCAACACTTCTGCCTCATTACATTCCCATCTCATAGAAATAGCCTGGAAATACTTGAAAATACATGACTTGCATAAATATCTTAAATAAAATATTAATGAATTATTGTTTCCATCAGCTTCTTGAGTATTTTCCCCAGAGTGAACACTGCAGCCTTGAAATATTCAAGAACAGTTTCTGCTCTCATCTTGCCAGTTCCTATCAGAGCTATTCTCTGCTCCTTTCCCAACACTACAGCAATCTCATTAGCCTCTGGTATTCCCTGCCCTCTTTCTCTAATAGGGCCCAAAGAGATCATTTTTAATTTCCTTTCTACCTCTTTCATAATTAAACTGGAGAACCCCTGTCTTCCATTCTGTGATTTAATGAAAGAGAGAACGGTAAAGCACAGGATTTCTCTCCTATCAATACTCACATTTACCTTCTACCTTTTGGTACTGAGTTGATATATAAATTTGACCTGGTTGGGTCAATATGGCATTTCTCTCTACCATTTGGCAATTTGCTAAAAAATAGCATTTTAAATCTTTCATAAATAACTTAAATGCAAGGATTTCCCTGGTTTTGGACAGAGTGCCCAGTCAGAAGAGCAGAGTTAGCCTCAAAGATAGGGAGCCAGAAAGCTCCTTGCACCCTCAGCAGGATACCTGTCTTAGGTGCCAGAGGAAAAGTCCTTTCCCTACAGGAATCCAGGCAGCTCATGGAGAGGGCTGTCCCATTGCAGGTCCCTTCCCCTCATGTAGCATTTATTTTGGGATAACCCTCCCTCTCTCTTTTGTGCCCTTGGCACAAATGTTTCTGCTACGTTCAGAAAGAAAATCAAGGACAATAGCTAGATCTGAATATATTTCGCTTAATGAGTCTTCCAGTTAGCTCACACATAAATCAAACCAGTTCTAAAAAAAGATATTTTAGACATTGCAAAGGGGCTGAGCTTAAAACATCATATTATATAATTAGGCTGGGGGGGGGTGTTACTTTAGTCATAATATAAAGATAGAAATCAAATATCAAACAGCAGAAACCAAGTACAGTCAGGTGTCAAAAGGGATCTCTTCAAAGAGAATACATCAGACTGGTAATATTACTCAGGTTCTTCTTTTTTCCTTGTTTTATCTTACAGATTGTCAATAGACCATAATATTCATGAGTTCTACAGAAAGGAAAAAAACAAAACCATGAAACAACCTGAGAAGAGGGTCTGGTGTGATAAAGAAACCACAGGAACAGACTGAGACAAATGCTGACAGATGTTCACAGACAGATGTTCACAACTGGCAAACTTCAGCCAGTTTGCCTCCCCTGCAAAGGACACTTTTTCATTGTGAATGACATGGGTTGTGCTTGCAGCCTGTTACCAGCTTTCTCAGGTTTTTTGGTTTTGAATGCTCTTCCACTTCAAAAAGTTAAATTCAAGGACATTTTTCCACTCTCTCAACACACATTACTCCAGTATTGAAGATGCTGATGAGTTTGTAATGTTTTTATGGTACAAATTAATTCTTACTAATAGAGCTTCTCTTTAATATATTCTTGCACATCTTCATGAACACTAAATAATTTCCTGGGAAAAAAAAGGGATATGATTGCACAAAAAAAAAAATTGTGAAGCAAATAAATGATTCATCCAGAGCCACATCCATGCCATTCTTATCATAAACCAGATATTAATGCCTACTACGAGAAATTAAATTCACCACCCTTGGCTCCAGACTTCATCAACAGCAAAAGTAACACTCACATGTGAATGAAGAACTGAATATGCACATTTATTTACATATATTTTAATATATACACGTGATCTCATGTTTATATAAGTAAGCACTAGTCAATAAGGGGGAAGCCTTGCCTTATGATCAGAAAGGAAGTCAAGAGACCAAACATGAAGGCATTGTTCAGACAGAGAATAAATAAAGAGAAGACACGTATGGATTTCTAACCAGCGCCACTATGGTTGGACATTATGATTCTGGAAATTGGCATCCACTTTGCATTAGCTCTGGGGGCAATTGGTTGTACTAATTTTGGCATTAATATTACATGAGTCTATGATCTCATATTCTTTCAATCACAATTTTAAAATATTGATAGGAAATACAGATTTTGTAAAAACTTTCTTTAGTTCACATTTTTTAATAACACAGATAAAATACACTTCTCTAGAGTTTCTGAGTAGTATCTAATTAAGAAAATTCACTAAACAAGCTGATTATCTTTAGGTATTCTTACCAGTGTAGCTATTTCATCGAAACAAGAAAACGTGCTATTTCATCAAAATTTTTGTGCTAAAGAACATAGCAGACCATAATAAGCAAAATATCTTTGATGCCTTAGGTTTTAACTTTTATATTGTTTCCAACCCTGCAGTGCCCAGTGTAACTCTGCAGTTCCCTGGAGCTCGTTCAGTGCTGTTCTCTCATGCTCACACTGACATAACAAAGCCTCTCCAGCTCGCTCTCCAAGGACACCCAGACCCTCCTGGGCCCAACAACTGCAAACCTTCATCTTGGGGAGAGGGGGGCAAGCTTGGGGAAATTCCATCCTTGCCTGGGTTCTGCTTGGGGAATTGATGCTGATATCAAAGTGTGAAGAACTCGTGAGCTGTCATTGTCCATTTTGGGATGCACTGAGGCAGGAGCCTCTGGAGCCCAGAGTGTGCATCTGAAGGCCTTTCAAATAAATCCCTCCTTTATTCCTGTCTAGTCTCTGTTTCTAGGCAGACATTTAAGGCATCTTTTTCACAGCATCATCTTCTACCCCTTCCTGCAGGGTAGAGCTAGCCTGTCCAAAGTGGAGGGTGACCTGCTGCCATCCTCCCCTCAAGCCTACAGGCACTTCGCACTCACAAAAATTGTGTGGAGAGCTTTTTAACTCCAGTAAAGGTGTAAAGGCACAAAATGCCCCACACCTTGAATTGCTCTATTGCCACTCATTTTCACGTTGCCTGTATTGCAGAAAAAAAAAGAAATTCCAGGATATTGTTCTATTCAGTTATTTTCACTATTTCATAAAATGGAAAGTGACTTGAAAGGTCAAGGAGTACAAAGGAAAATAATATGTAATAACTCAAAAAGTTGTGGAGTGGTGCCTTTTTTCCCTTACTTTTTTAAGGAATCTTGAAACAATTTGGGGTGGTTTTTTTGTTTAACAGGTAAAAAACTGCTCTAGCAATCTATCAGCTTGTAGCTATTTCTTGGCCAAAATTCTAAGACCTTCTTAAAAAATTTGGTTCCTTAACACCCATTACTTAGTAATTACCTACCCCTACCTGATATGTAAAGAAAATGAGCTAAAATGCTTTAAAGTGGTTAATTTATTGTAGCAGAAATATAAAAAGCCCACAATATAATTCCCTATTGGAAAGGTATTGATACATTTTGATGATTTTTGCCCCCTAAAATAAAGGAAAGAAACCAAATACATTTCAGCAGAGTTTGTTCACTGTTTAACTTAGTTTGAGTTATTTCTAAATGAAATATCGCAAGCAAGTTCTGTGGAAAACAATATTTAAAAAATTGACAAAGTAATGTATGCATTTGTTCCTTTCTCCTTTGGAGATTAAAAAGACCCTGAGGCAGTTCATTTTTACAGCATGTTTGCTGTCAAGGGACAATGAAGTGCAAATGGAAGCCAATTGAACTTGGTGATTTGTTTACTCAGGAAGACAACAGCTGGAGAAAAAATGGAGGATTTTAATAATCAGCCAGTCACATTAGATAAGGGACAAACTGGTATATGATACAGCATTATTAATAAGGAGACTTCCTTTGGGGGATTACAGAGAATGAGTCATTATCTTCCTTGAGGATCAAGGAATTTACTTCACCTTATCCGAGTTTGCTGGAAACTATGGTCCAAGATATCCTTGTCTGCTTTTCCCAAACCCTCAGGCAGTACAAACTTCACAGGTTTTTACTTCAATATTCACAAACCATTCTGGTATACCCAGTAGTCCCTATCATCTCCAAAAGCAAGGCTCCATAAAATGGAAATGGTTTAATGAATTCATGTTATGTATCTAGTGAAATTAAAATTTGTATTATCAGGCATGTATCAATGATTTCTAAATACATTGTGCAGCTCAATTATCCCCTACCCACTGGCACATACAGAGGACAAGAAAAAAAACATTTCTTCATTAAAACGTCTGCATGAAAATGCCTAATGCAAAATCTGGTACAGCAAATAAAAGCCTTCCTGATAACCATCACTGACTTTCCCAATCAGACTCTGTCTTGCAGAACAACTCAAACTCCTTTCATGAACAGGCGAGTAGATTTTAATCTTCAGTGAGTTCAATTGAAATTGGTGCTTCAAGATGTTATTTTAGACCTTTGGCTAAAGTGACAAACTTTCTTGACGTGCAATCAGAAAATATCAGAACTCATGACACACTGTGTGCTTTGAAAAGCATACAGAGGCATCTGTAAAAATTAGAGACGACACATTCTGAAGAAAATAATTGTTCCTTAATCCTCTGTAACAATATTCTTTGTATTGATTTATCTGAGTAACAGTGACTCATCGTAACTGGACAAATAAGAGGATGAGGTCCATCTCTAGCTGGAGCCTATCCTATAGTCCTCAAATTTAAGCTGCTCAATTTCTGAACATTTCTTATTTCTGCATGACTACACAAGAGAAATAGAGCTAATACTAACTGCAAAACATTAGAGAAAGTTATTGCTATGAAAATTTGGGTGTTCTTTAAATCAGTATTTCCTCAGCTGCTCCATCTCCCCATCAGCCCAAGTGTTCGGCTCCAAAAATCCCACAAAATTCAACTGAAAATCACAGTGGGGAAGAGCAGTAGAAATTGCTATGTTCAAGCAAGGAAAAGCTCCAAGGAGGCAAATCTCACATCTTTGTTAACTAAAAAATGCTACTCCATCCTCCTGTCTTCTAACAGGTAATTACAGCATTCCCTGCCTTTGCTGCTGTTGGCTCTTCAGAACCAACACCTTTCTGGCACTTTGGTTTCTCGTGAAGGTGCATCTGACAAATGCTAGAGAGGCACAGCCTGAGCAGCCTTTCTTCCACTGCTGCAGCTGCCAGCTTGGAGGGGATAATTTAAGCAATTTTGTGTCCATAGAAAAGAAATCAAAGAAATAATATAATTCTGCTAGTTTGGGAAGTAGCTGCTTAATTCATCTAATTGAAATGGGAGGTTACACGGAAGAAGCTGCAGGTAACAGTTGCTAAACCACCATCTCTACAATTTGATTTGTGCAGTCTGGCACACAGCACATACACAACAGGGCTTTATGACATTTATGGTTAAACTAATTACAGCAAAATTTTTTTTTAAAACTGCCTCAAGCTTATATGCTTCATGATACAATTTTCTCATTGTTTCCTTCATTTTATCATTACTATCTTGTCAAAAATCTCTGATAGAAAGCAGTTCAATCTTTTTCTGCTGATAAGCTGGTGTCATACTTAAAACAAACTCATATCCTTTTATCTAACACTATTCAGAGGCAACAGCCTAATTTGAAGTTTACATCAAACAACTTCCCACGCAGCCTGGAATTCTCTCCATGTTTCTCTCTGTGAGTAAGTGGAAAAGGGGCAGAAGCAACATTGACAATGAGCTAGAAATTAACTATGGCAACATATTTTTGAAAGTTAATCTTGAACATGCCCCAAAAGAATTTGCAGCAGAATCCTGCCTTTAATAAGGCAAACTCCCATTCCATAGATGTTGTTGGTATCAAACAACACTGCATCCTTGTTTCTCTGCAGATCGAGAATTATTATTTTGAGAATAATAAAAAATACAAATGAACTAACATCTTCACGGGTAAATTGCAAGCTTAAAAGAGGAAAAATATACAAAATACCTTGTGTCCCCCCCCAAAACACAATGGTTTCTAGTTACTGTCAAATAATTCAGGACAAGCTATGAAAAAAAAAGAAAGTTATCATTTTAACACCAACCTAAATGTAACCTTCTGTTCCTGCACAAAAAAAAGCTGAGACAAAGTATTTCTAGTCAACAAAAGAGAAAATATCAAAAGACATCAAAATAAGTTTCATAAGACACCTAGGTACCAGAATTTCTAGAGTTTACTATTTAATGTATTCAGAGATTCCTTATTCCTTCTGCAGATATGCAAATAGCTTTTCTGCTCATTAGGACAAATTAAATTATGTTTCCATACTTATGAAAACACAGAACCAACTTCAAAGAAAAACAGAGACCATGTAAAGGAACTTATTCTTTTAAGTTTGTGAAATTGATAAGACCTCAGATTTCTAGAAAACTAATTAAAAGAGAATAGCTCTTGGTAAATAAATGATAGGATGTGAAATTTATGAAATATAAAGGAAAACAAACTTCCAAATGTTTGTTCTGCTTCAAGTGAATTATTCATTGTGAATCATATTCTTTTGACTTTAGCCCCCTCTCTTATCACAAATTGTCTAGGAAATGACCACCATTTTATTCAAACATTCATTACCTGCAAGCATTTGCTGAATATTTTATGTCAACAACTTTGAGTCCTTGAGATGCTTGTAAAATCCTCGCCTCAGCACCATACTACTCTTTTATACCCCTGGAATGTTTGGCCAACTTAATTAAATAATGTTTCTAGTGCTCTTATTGAATGACTAAAACGGTTTAAATAAGAGTAAAACAAATGATGAACACCGAATAGCAAGTAATGAAGCACAAAAAAGTCAAGCAAATATTTAAGGCATAGGTATAAGAGTAGAACACTGATATGTTTAATCACTGCCTTACTTGAGATTAATTTGGTATTTTTATGTCCCTCCACTTTCTCTCCAAGTTGTTCATTCTCTTGAAGCTGTGTTTTCCAAGGTACTTCCATATCGAAACATGAGAATAAGGTCAAGAAAGGATTTATGCATGCATATAAATACCTTGGTTCAAAGATATTTTTTGAAAAGCCCATTTTGATGATTTTTACATCACAAGGTGCCCAAAAACATAAGACCTTTTTGTGTGTTGTACACCTCATTGCCTCAATTATTCATATTTGATTGATAATAACAGCTCTATTGACTTTATTTGGACAATTGCTAACCTGTCTGGACAGGACAAACACTTGGTCTTGATCCACTACAGACTGAAACAGTGCTGAAAAGGAGAATTTCATGCCCAAACTATGGGCAGCAGCAGCTCAGTTCTGAACTCAGCCAGAGATTTGACTGGGAGCCAGAGAGAGATGGCCTGCTTCTCCTGCTATTTTAAAATCAGATGCTAAAAATAATTTGAAAAGATAAACTGGAAGAACTTACTACTCTTGAATATTCAGTAATCAATTACTGTGATGAGCAAAAATTATTCTTTATCTGCTTGATAAAACTAAACTGAACTGTGGTAAACATCAGTTGAAAAGATGAAGATGATGCTCTGAGTTTTAAAGTATTCTCAATTGTAAGACTAATTTTACATGGAAATAGCATTTGTGGTGACTGTTTCTACAATTCCATGCCAGCTGGACTACGGCATTTTTACCAAATGTGGAATATATGCAAAATTAAAGTAAAATCCAAGACAAATATTTCAAGTTTGCCCAAGACTTTGCAGCAGCCTATCCAGTAACACATGGATACATTTCTCTGAAGTTCTGCAAAGCAACAATTCCCTATGAACTCAATATTTTGCTTTACCTTCTTAAATATAGGTCATCTCTCTAATATTATATAAAGCCATTTGAAAACCTCATTCACAAGCTCCCTAAAACCAGGCACAATATCAAACTAGTAGACTAAACACTTAAATCAGAAACACAGTCCTGGCCTTACACAGTAACATTCCATTATGAATCTTTTCCAGAAATATTTATATGCTGTATTTTCATTTTGCTTTGAATTAGAATTGGAATTTAATTTTTTAAAACACACACTTTAATATTAATCAGTTTTACCTAACATCGGGGCATCATAACTCAATAACTGAAAAAACTACTGAATTTCACATACAATCTGCAATATCAAATATGTGGGAGGAGAAATGAGGAGCATATTAATGAAAGTTTTGGAATAGAAATCAAAGTAAAAAAGGGGTCAAGACAGACAAAAATTTTAATATTTCAGCTACATCAAAATTAAGCAGTTTTCAGCATCTATTTTGACTTTTTATATAATCCTGTAATTAGTTTGAGTTTAATAAAACTGTGTTTTCTGGTAATTCTGCTTGAACCACCACAGAATGCAAAATTTTCAATCAAACATTTTTGAAACATTCCTGCTGCCTTCTGTCAGACACTAATTCGAAGGAAATCCAGTGCCAATATCTGTGCTGTAGTCACAGTGCAGTTGGAGAATATCAGTGTTTTATAAGGATGGAAAAGGAGCATCTGGAACCGAATTCTGGGAATATCTGCAATCCAAACACATTGTTGTATTCAAGCAGTATATTGATGAGGTATTCTACAAAGAGTTCAGAAAAGTAGGACATGAGAGACAAAGTCACACAGTAATTAGAGTGTTACTTGGAAACAATCAGTGGCACCAGTTTAATGGAACTTCTGCTGACGCTGACTTTCCAAATGAAATCAGTGTCACAAATTCAGAGAATCCAAATAATTTTGAACTAATATCTTATTAGATGCCAATAAGGCATCAACAAGGGGGCACTACTTATCATTAAAAGAATTCCTGTGTAAAAGAGCTCAAAATTAAAAGGATCTGCTAGGGCAACATGAGACAACCACAGTGCTTGGAAAAACATCAGTGGGATATAATAGCAAGGAAGAAAAAAATCCTGCTTTTTCTATTGGCAATCAAAGCTAAGATATTTGCATAATTGAAAAATCTGTTAACATGTGAGTCAAAGAACAGAAATTAAAAGAACTGTCACACAAGACAGTAATATGAAGAACATGGAGAAGTTATGAGAAGGATGCAGAGGGAAATAAATGTGAACATTGTATGAACTGTAGAAAAAAAACACAGCCTGAAAACAGCCACGGGGAAGAAAAAAAGAAAGCTCTTCATTGCAACAAAAAACCATAACAAAGACCAAATTTTATACCAGAAAAATCACCACCACATACTGAGGGTGCTAACTGGAATAATCAGTGAAAGTTCAAATAGGTGTGCAAGAAATTTCAATGAATCAGGCATTCCCTCTGTTTCCAGAAAAGGCTGAACATGCCATTTCGTTGCTGCTGAACGTTGCATTCTTCACGAACAAAGGGGGCTGCTTTTCCTTCTCTTCACAAGACACTACCCCTGCAGTTCCCAGAGTTATACAATCCATATATAGTACAAATGATAGATGGATGGGTACAGATCCATACAAGCTGATTGTATGGCTCATATTCTACATCCAGTGTTGTATTGTTTACCTGAACAGACTTTAATCACAGGATCTTTTAAACAAGGAAAAAAATAAATTATAAAGAAAAAAAAAGTGTTGTTTTAAATAGTGGCTGTATTTCCTTCTTCAGACATTTATTACAGGATCCTGTAAATTTAGAGATAAAGGAAGTAACAATTTTAAAATGTCACACAAAACTGTTGAAGAATTAAGGAAATAACTAAAAAGAAGACAGTGGATTTTCTGTACTATAATTTCTTCATGTTTGTAGGATCCCATAATAAATGGCAGTAAAGACAAAAGGGCTTTTACATACAAACAGACAGAAGCAGCATTGGGAAGGAGAGATAAGACCACTGTATGAGCTTAAATATTAACCACTATGGCTTCCTGAGAGCCACTTCATCCTGTGTCTCACTGTACCTAATCATTTTATTTTCAAAGTCGTGTGCTGCCATTTTTTATCTAACAATTATTTCTTATAGGTTACTATCAGACAGATTGCACCTCCAGTGCTTAGGGCATTTGATGGCAATTGACTCCACTTGTCAGAAACAGTAAATCATGCTCTCCTACTTCTGCTTTGCATCAGCATCTGACTTAATGTACCACACATCTCAAACGGCTGTTCATACTGCAATAATCTACTGTAGTCACCCACATATATGCATCAGTGTTTATTCCAAACATTTGGAATTAAAATTATCACCCTTTTCCCTTTCAGCATAACCTACTGTGCTCATCACACTGGTCCAAACCACCTCCGGACAGCTTCAGGACAAACACTGCCTTTTATTGCTCACTTTGGTACTCTTTCAGATACACCTCATTTTTGTATAGGCTAATCATTGGGTAATGGAAATATTTATTTGTAAAGAACTTAATGAGTTTACAAAAGAAAATCGTTAATATGAACACTATTTGTAAAACATTACCCCTCACTCTACAGTAGTAATTGCCTTAAAACATCAGTTGCAGCTAAATATTCTTGCAGACTATTGTAACATCACAACTGCATCGACTATAGATAAATTCTTCATACTTACAAACCAGGATTGCAGCTGAACAAAAGAGCAGCAACACTTCTGCAAGCGAATTTTCTTGGGATGAAGAAAGGAGAATCACCTTTGACCCACTCAGGGTGTTCAGCTTCATTATGGCATCAGAAGGAAGATCAAGATGACTACCCTTGATTAGATGCCTAATTTTGCACAAGTGAGATAAACCCATTTTAAAACCTGCACACATAAGCAGTAACTTCCATTTGTGGCCACCAAAATAATTGCTTTGTTTCAACATGTTATTACAGTTTCTTATTAAATTGCCTAAAACAATATTTTTTCAGGCATTGTTTTGTCCCAAGTGACCCTCATTAAATTCAGTAACAGATTTACTATTGACTCAAAGGGGAGCAGAGTTAGACCTACACAGCATGGATACTATTTTCTTTGTCTAATACTTCTTTACAGAATACACTAGAGAAAGGAAAGGAGTCTTCCTTTCCAGACAATGAAAATACATGGTTTTAATTCCTGTTTTAAGTATATCCAGTACTATCCCCATGATATTCCCAGTAAATTCCATAAACACAACTAAAGAATAAATATGGCCTCATACATCTGCAAAAAGCAATCCATTGAGACAAGAGTCTGTACAGTTCACAGTTTCCACATTTTTATTTTTTAATCCATTGACCTTAGTTGTAACACTAGCACAAAGCATATGTGACAAAGCTGGCATTAAAGCTTGTTACCCATCAGAGCCCCAGACTAACACTGAGCTTTTTCTCCACAAAGTTCATCAGGAGCATAAGCCAATGAACATAATAATACCTGAAATAAATATCTTGGAAACAATTAATTCCTATAAACAAGTCCATTACTGATCTCTGGTATTAAAATTAGGGGATCATTTGAAGAATGTTAGCTACTAGAAAACAGAAATTTCATTTTTCTAAGTTGAGATATAATTAAGTTAATTATTAGAACAAACAGATAAACAACACTCCTACTGCAACTTCACTCTGCCAGCATGCACAAGCAAATATTGGGATGACTCTAAAGTAACACATTAAACAGTTGGAAACATTTTGCTCCAGTGTAATATTTCTTCCTCAAAGTACTACACATGGAGATACAAGAACTTGGTTCCAGTGTGGTCTGCCTAACAAAAAGATAACGAAACAGACTTGAAAACCAAAAGGAAATAAACACCTCTTTTTCAGATGCTACTTAAAGAAAACCTTTAAATAGTCTCTGAGGATGTTTGAAGGTAAACACACAATTTTAGAGATTATTTAATTATATATCTCTGAAAAATATTTTAATGTGCCTTAATTTTAGTGATAATTAAACAAGGAAAATCTAACATTCACTAATCCACACTCAGTCAAATTGTTTCAGTCATTACCTGCACTATAATTTTTATAAAGAGGTATATAGGGAATATTGAAACACATAACTGACACCAACATATACATGAAGCACTTCACAGGTCCCATCTACCATACATCTGGGGAAAGCAATTCCTCAGGTACTTATTCAAGTTTTTCCTCATATAAGCAACTTTGTTTGCTCTGCTGTTAGTTGTTCCTGAGCCTGGATTTATTCACAGAAACACTGAGTCTAAAACTTCACAGGCAGCACCCAAGAAGACCCAAGGTTCACATGAAAACCTGTTCTTTTCTCCATTTATTCATCTGCATTTTAAAAGTTTGTTGCTGAAAAATGAAACAGAAGCAATAATGTACAAGTTAAGTGACTAGTCACACACCATAAAAATTCAAAATGAGCAGCTCCCAACCAACCTAATCATGCAAATGTATTGGCTGAGCTGTCTGCCAAGTGCCTCTAAATTACAAATGGATCCCTAGAAATCAATAGCCATTTCCAAACAAAAATATTTAAACTGAATTGATATTATAACTATTCTAAGCAGATCAACTACTTTCAATTGTAAGAATACAAATCAACAAGATGCAAATCTTATGTAAAAAATAATTAAACCAGTAAGACCAGCTTACACCCAGTTTGGTTCTAAAACAAAAAGTGCTCTGCCTCCTTAGATGTCACATATTCTGCTGCAAGTTAACCTATGTCTTTTCTTATTGCTGCTTTCAAGTCTGTTTTTGCCTTTTTGTTCTTTTTAATTTTTGTTTCAGAATCTTTTTCTTTAGGTGCAATGAATTATTTGCATGCTTTACTAGCAACATCCATAAACTGCATAGATAGTACAGTGCACTTCAAATAAAAGAAGCCAACTGCAGGTAGCTCATCTTTTCTGCCATCACAGGTGAACAGACTGCAGCAACACCACACAGGCAGCTGGGTAGGACACAGTAGGACCGGATGTGGTGCCTAAGGGATATGGCAGCCTCAACAATTACATCATGGCAACACCATAAAGCAAGTTCTTGGAAAAGTTATCTTGCTTATTTTGCTCTAATTTTTAAGATGTTTAAGAAGTCATTTCCTCTTGCTCTTTTTCTTCAATATGAGATTTTTTTCCTCACCTTCAGTAACCTGTCCATTCCCACATAAAGGGGAAGGGGACCTCAATTTGCCTCTGCCCCATGCTAAGGGAGATAACCCAAGCAGAGAGAGGACAGCCATCACACGCTCAAACACAATATGTGCTCACATTACACAACTCAAAGCTTTCCTTCACAATTTTCTTTTTTTAGAAAAAACCTGCTCACACTTCAGCAGTCCCATAAAAATGTATTTTTACTGATGTGTCACAATCACAGTTTTCAGTAGAAGCCAAAATGCAAGCGCAGGCTTTAAAAAACCTTTATTCTCAAATTCCATTTTCTGAGATCAACAGACAGCCTTTGCTGTCCCTGAAGAATTCAGTTTTCTTTTGAAAAGTGTATTCAGTTATCTGTCTTTCTGAGAAGTAAATCTTTCATCTGAGAAATAGCTTTACTAAAGAACCTGACATCTTATTTTCTTCCATTGTATTTGTAGGTACCTACTGCAATAAAAGTCAAAAAAAACTCCACACAAACCACATTTCCTAAAAGCAAACATTATGGTGCTCAGGGACTTCATCTAGACATGGTTACAAAGCTGAATTTATCAAAAGAGCAATGCCTGGGAAAAATTTGACTATAGGAACAAAACAAACAAAAAAAAGGAGAAATCATTCACTTGTTGTGAAGGGAAAGCCAGTGGGTAAGGGGGAGAGAGCAAGAAACAACCAGGACTCACAATAACTTACAGGGGAAAAGCTGGGAAGAGATTCAGTGCAGCATCTGGTCATGTGGTCTACAAATGGCTCTGGAAGCCTCCTGCTTAGACTATAAAATCTCTTATGTTGCCCCTTCCTGAGGATAAGCATTCATACCTGGTGACCTCCATTTTTTCTGCTTTTAGTATTCTGCCTTTCACCTCAGAGCCTCTTGATGCTTCTCAGATGATTGGCTTGCCTTGATGATTTCCAGCCTTGTCTTGTCTTGATGATTACCTGCCTCTTTCTTTTCCAAATAAAGTGTTTCTTATAGTTCTATTCTGGGTCGGGTTTTTTGAGGAGTTATTTCATGTTTACAAGTGTTAAACATAATTGAATTTTACAATTAATCCTCTAGTGCCCAACTAATGCAATCTTTGTGTTACGACTTATTAATTCCTTGCTTTAGGCTTCACCTTTTGAGAGAAAATAGAAGAAAATCTGCTTTCTTAGTAAAGAAAGATGATATATTAGAAGTAAAATGAAGTGGAGACTGATGTTGCATCCTGGTACTATGTGTTCTCTGATAGATAATTGTTCATAAAAACTCCCCTAAGACTCCAGGACCCTGAAGCTCTGGCTATGTGTCAGACTAAGAGTTTCTCATTTCTATGCTTTAGTCTCAATTATCTGTAGTAGAACACAATGATGGCATTTTCGTCCACACCCTTAAACTTGTTACTGGTGTGAGAAGGAGTAACTACTATTCCCTAAGAGGAAGTTTAAAGTTTGATATTGTTAAAGCCTCTTGCCAAACACAGAGACATTGCTCCTTCTCAGCATTTGCCTGCCCTAATAGCACATGGCTGAAGTGTAGCAGAATCATCCAAGGATGCTTTAGTCTCCCCCACCAGATCATGGCAGCACAGAGTAAAGTACCTCATTCCTTTATGTTACCCACACTGCCAGTGTTTGAATACAGGTCTGCACTACATTTGTATAACTTGACAGGTTGCCAATACCACTGCTACTGCAAACACTGTTTTTCAGGCAGAAAAATAATTTTTTATGGGTACACCATTCTCCTCCTCAAACTTACTTGCTGAAACATTTTCTCCTCCTCAAAGTTATTGCTGATACATTAAGTGCCAATCACACATTATCAGCATAAGCATCACTTGGACTGCTCTAGCTTAGGCTGATGAAACTGCAGAGCCCAAGAATGAAATCAGCTATTTTATTTCCTTTACAATTTATTCTTATTCTATTATTTCTAATTTTTAAACTCTTTTAAATCAGTTTATATGGTAGACAGTACACTTTGAGATGTAAATCATTAAAAACCCAAATACAGATAAGAAAAAGGGAAAGGTATCATATTAAATTCTTTCCCATCTCCATCGCTACTTAATACTGGCATAGTTTTATGTGAAAAACACTGGTTGCTGAAGTCAGACAATATAGAACTTGAAAAGGAAACATTAGTCTTAATTAAAATACTGAAGAAAAGATAAGATATCCTTCCTAATACTTGGCAAACGAATACAGTAAAGAATTAGAATACGGAAAGGTTTGGGTTGGAAGGAACCCTAAAAATCTTCTAGTTCTAAGAAGATCTAGTTTTAATAGCCATGGAAGACTTTTCCAAACAATCTACACAGACAAGCAAAGCAGTTTGCTTTTTATGTCAGCTCTGTGGTTTCACTTCAAGGTCCCTGAGATCACTGCCAAATACATCTGGATTCTACAGAACCTTCAATCAAATCAAATTTACATTACAAAGAAGCCCTTATGCCACATTCTAGGGAACTGAACAAATTCAGTTCAAAAATAAATGCAACGGAACATTAATAACTCGAGCTGAACAAATAATTTTGGTTTAGAGTTAGAAATTTGCAGTTCTTCTCCAGTTCTCATACAAATAGGGATTGATTTTCACAACCCTAAGATTACACTAAAAAATATGTAGGTCCCAGTCTCCAATGAAATAAACAACAAAGAAAAAGATGCATCCTGGTGAAAAAATGAATCTGGCTGAAGCTCAGGTAGAAGGGAGACAAACTCTGAGCATGTGATGAATGTGTTAATCTGGCTGCTGGCCAGTACAGTTGAAAACCTTAATCTAAAATTTTTGGAGAGAGCTGCCTAAGTTAGAAACTAAATTTATTAATCTGGGCTACATGCTCATATTAACTGCTATCATGTTTGAGTCATCACAAAGCACCATGCTCTTATGTAATTAACATAAATCAAGAGAAACCTAAGATGGAAAAATAAACTTCCTGATCTCAGAGTTATGTTATTCTGGAACTGGAGATTTAGATGTAAGGATTTACATCTGCTCTGCACAAAGGCAAGTATCTGCTCACCTCTACAACCCAACTAACTCACATGCACAGCTGAGAAATACACACAGAACTGTGTGTATATATATATGCATTCATACATGCAAAACCAAAAAGGTTTTTCTGTGGAAAGACTCTAAAATGTTAAGAATTTTTATCATTAGTCATCCCTAGAAATATCATCTGTTACAAAATTTACTGAATTAATTATAAGAGACTTCATTATTCAAATAAAAGGGAGAAAAGGCACATGTAAATAATGATACCTGCAATTTACTATTTTTGCATGCACAAGAATCACTTCTAGATCTTGAGTTTAAAATCTGTAGCTACAGTTCACCAGAATATTTGAACAGCTGCTCAACACCACGTATGAGTAAAATTGTGAACTTCAAAGGTGCTTCATAAGCTTAATACAAAGCAGGTCTTGAAGGATATGATCTTACAAAACTTTTTTATTACTACAATTAAGAGATCATAAGAATATAGGTCAACTGTTTAGGATCACCTAATCAATTTAATCATAGATAGCATTTATAATCCACCTTATTTACTTACCATCTACTGATGTGGCTTATGATTTGAAATGATTGACAGTTGATTTTTTTTCCACTTCTCTGCTCTGATTTTCTTCTTTATTACTTTTACTATGTTGTCTAAGCAATGCTATCATCAGGCACCTCATCAGCAATGAGTCAAAATCTCAGCACTGTTAATAGGAATGTTACAGACCTTCCTTAATTCTACTTTAAGTTTAACCGATACGCTAAAATAATTAAACTTCTAAGATTAGTATCAAGAAGACAAAGTTTTCTGTACTTTTTTGTTCATTATAAACATAAGTTTGCTACCTGAGCAGTGCTGTGAACATTAAGAAAACCCAGCGTTGCGGAGTAGAACTTTTTAGGAAATTTGCTTCTCAGCTTGCTGCAGTGTAACTTTGTTGTCATTGAGTCTTAGGGCAAAATAAGACTGAGCATTCACACAAGTGCCCCATGCAACTTCAGAGACAGAGTGAGCATCAGCCATTCTGGCACCCTGATTTTTCCTCACTCTTTGCTTCCTGTTTGCCCCTTGTGATTGAGAGTATATACAATAACTTCTCAGGATTACTGCAGTCAGAGAAGAATGTACAGAAATGCATCCCTCTCTTGAGAAAAAAGTCAGGGATGCCTGTGGAGTCTCTGGGGACCAGAAAAATCAACACAGCAGGAAACACTGCAGAATCTAATAAAATACCCTAGTTGTACTCCCTTCATTTCCTGTAAGCTAAATATAACTGAAAATATTTTGAAAAATCAATCAACACAGGCAATGTGCATATCTATGTGCACTGGTACAATTCCAAACAAATGTGATACCATATAATTTAGCACATGCATTTTAAACACAGGGTTTTTTCCTTCCACTATCCTAATTCATGTGTCTCATCCCACAGGATGAGATACAGATAACCTGTGCTATGGGTGAACACCTGAAAAGACACTTGGGGATTTTTACTAGAATGTGTGGATGAGAAAAAAAATCAGCCCCAGCAAACCAGCAAAGAGGTTGTGGATTAGCTCTACACAAACTTGTCTCCTGTTCTCTCTTAGTGAAAAGGAGGGAAACCAGTAGAGCTTTACAGATGCTTCCCATCTTCTCCCACATATCACCCCAGATGGGAACTTGCCAGACACTCAGGATTAATACTCAAACTCTCCTGTAGAAAAGCCTAACATGTTCCACTGGCAAAGCACATCTCAGGTAAGAGCCATTAGGGAAAGACAAAGATGCTGCACTGTAGGGTATTAACTGGGTCAATAGTGATTGCACATGGATTGCAACACAAACATGAGGTTAGTTGTTTGTCATGAATGACGAAGAATATCTGTCTTGTTTTTTCCACCTGTGTTTAATTAAAAATTTAAGACTTGAGAGACCTAGAAAGCCACAAGCAATCTCACCAAGGGCATATGCCTTCCCTTGTAGATAAAACTTACCCTTGTGACAGCTGACTTTGGGGAATTTCGTTATTACAAGGGGAAAAAAGCTGCTGAGAAACAAGACCAAACAGTACTTTACAGCAGGAACAACTTGGAATAAACACTGAATAGCAAAAAAACTCCCAAGATATTCCATAGTGTGTAACGATTCTGTAGAAAAAACAGAGACAGCACCATCTGTGCTACGTGATGCTGGTGTTGGAGCCCATGGAGAGGGATTTTCAGTCCCAAATGTACTAAGAAGTGATTTTGTGAATCTGTTTGTGTACACATACACAAGTCATACTGAAGTCCTAGAGTTTTTTTGTACTGCACATGCAACAGAGTTAAAACCCCTTATTTTCAGCCAGTACTTGAAAAATTAAGACTGTCATTTGGTTAATACTCATTTAAAGTTACAAAACTATTGCCAGCAAAAGCAATTTATCAGAACACTTGCCAAGCTATTTGGCTGATTGTTTTTGGCATGAGGCTGCTGCAGCCTGAGTCATTCACATCAGTTAAAATGAAGACTCTCATTCACAAAACATTGCTCTATTGAGGCAAAGGAGCACTCTGCTTTATTTTTCATAATGTATTTCTGTGTTATTTCGGTGACATCTAGGACAATTGGAATTAGAGCCTTAGATCACAAACTCCCAGACGTCTATGAATAGAGTGGTACAGCACAAATATTTCCAGAGCATACCTGATACTTATCCTTTTCATTCAATTCTGAAAGATGTGGCCTGCTAATCTCAACAGCATTAACAATAGAAACAGGGCATACACATACCCAGAGTAATTGTTAGAAAAGAAGCAGCTCTGAATATGAGACTGAAAATTAAGTATGACCTCCACATTCTCAGACAGTTCAGTCAGATAAAGGACAGTTTCTGTCAGCCTCAATTTGTGTCAAATCTTCACATAGCAAAACTTTCTGCTTTTGTTACCGGTACAGAGTTCCTCAAAAATTCTAGAACCTTAAAAAAAATCTTGCTTGGCCCATAGTCCTGATTAAAGTACTCTTAAGTATACAAATAGAGATTTCATTAATAGAACATGCTTATCAGATATGAAGGAAAATTATAATGTTAGGACACGAAGAACTATTACTCCACCAGCTATACTTCATAGCATTTTCCATTAGAACTTTCTTGTATACTTGCAGCCATCTCAAATGTTCATGCAATTTTTGGTGGCTTTCACTTGAACATAGATGCTTAGGTCACTGAAGCTTGGGTCTTATATCCACTGAGATGATGAAGGTGACTTCTTGAATAAATGCTAGACTAAAAATCCAGAGATTTAAGATTAAAAAAGCAAGTTTCAGCCTCTGCCCATTATGCCAAATTCTCCAAGAATGCGTAACACCAAGTGGTTTATGTTTAAGTCTATGTTCTCAGATTTTTCATATTGGACTTCATACTGGACACATACTGGACAATTCACAGTAAATGTTTGTGCTCTGGCATAAGAAGACTCCCAGAGTTTTGCTCCATCTCTCAAAGGTTAAACACTGTCCACTGACTGCAGGCTGATCCCCTTCAATCAGACTTTTGTGGTAAGCACTTCTTACCACAAAAATCCAAACTCTTACCTCCCTCAAGCCACAGCAAAAAGTCAGTTTGGGGATTTGAAAGGCAGCCAGTGTGGGCCAATACCCATTTTCATCACACTACAGCTACACCAACTATATGAGGAGGCATATCTTCTAGCCTAAGACAACAGAAGGTAGTTTAACTGCCTAATTGCTGTTTGAAGGCTTAGAACTGAGAAAGATTATGGTTAGCCTGTTTTCAGAAGGCACTTCCAAGACACAATATTCCATCCTTTGGCATACACTTATTTCAAATATATGAAAGTGAGAAAAGTTTATCCACACCGCTTGTTCTATTGTAGCTACTGTCTTTCGAGATGTCACCTCTTGTAGCAACCTTACAAGACCCAAAGCCTGTTGTACATCAAGGAGTTTGAGCTTCAGCTCACAGCAGACCTTGTGCTGTGTCACATCTACAGCTTGGTCACCAGGCCTGGGCTTGGCTGCAGGATGAGTTCAGCCAGATAATTGTAGCAGAGTGGGCCTTTAGACAGCTCCCACTCAGCATTAGCAATTACACCACTTGGTCTTGCATTTATCCAAAAGTCAACTAACGACTTCATCTGAACATTGTTTTTCTTAGACAGTGCAGCTATTTCACGTGCAGCTCACTGGTTGGATGATCTGTGGAATCTTAAGAGCACAATCTCCCATTTACTTCTGTTTGGAAAAGTCCTCAGATTTTGTCTTTTAGGTAAATGGAAAAGAGTCCAGCTACCCCAGAACCTGCAAAAGCCCCTCTCACCCATACTCAGCACACAACGCAGAGCCACTTTCTGCTCTACTTTCTGTTCAGTAATGGCCAACAGAGGAGCACTGGCTTTCCAACCAGCTTTCTGCCAAAGAATGCAATTTTAAATGCAGAACTTGATGTGAGAGCTGTTTGAAGCAAATATTAGTCATACAGCACCACTACAAATTTATTCTGTATGTATTTCCACAGAAATGAAAAAGCTCTTGAAGCTCTGAATTTTATTCCAGTATAATATTAGACTGTTTAAGATGGCATTGCATAATTCAAAAGTAAAAGTGAATGTGCTGTAGAAAAGAAATTGTATAATAGGGGCTAAATATATGAGAAGTCAGCATTATCTGGATCTTTCTAATCATAATTTCAGTTGTTAAAGCACCAGCGACTTCATTGGTCTAGACACTATATTCTGATTCAATTACAAGATGCATTAAAAAGTGGTGGTTTACAGCATCCATTAGACTTGTTATTACCCTTGTGCCATAATCAATTGACCAAAGGAAAAAAAAAGCTTTCTCCTATGGGAGGTGAGATCGAAAAAGCATATTCAGTGAAATGCATTAAATAAGTACCCCCAAAAAGAAGTTTCAGTTCATTTCTTCCAGAGATGAGTATTCCTACAAAATGTAGAATAAACACCACACCTCATTACCCCTTTATATTGTTCAGTCCTCTCATATATATAGGTGTAACACTGATTAATCGAAGTAAATTACAGCATTCTGGGACTCAGAATAAATGACTCCAAACCTTAGTAGAACTAATAACAACAGCAACAACTTGAACAAAACATATTAGCAGGAGACTCATCCAAGCCTCATTCATAATATCCAGCATCTCATTTTTCTCTTTATCTTGCACCTCAAAAGCCACAAAAATAAAGCACTGCCATTCTCAGCATTCCAAGTGATGCCAATAGCCACGAGATGTTTAACTTTGGTCAGGCTGAGCAGATACTCTTTGCTGTAATACTGACTATAAGACACCTGTTTTGCAGCTCACAATTTACCTGTCAATTTAGCTCCAACCTGCAATAAAACACTTTTCCATTTTCCAAAAGTCAAAAAAACCCCCAACCAAGTCTGTTCCCAGACTCTGTATAGAATTTTTCAGATATCTGCAATCTTTATCTACCAGCAACTGCTGTATTAAAGCCATTCTACTTAGTATTCGGAGTATGACTGATCTCCAGATTAGATCTTTAAGCATTTTTAGAGTAATTCAGCCACAAGGTTAAATTTTTTCTTTTAAACAAAGGTAGGTCATGACTTTTCATACTAGTATATTTATTACTAAATTAACACCTTTATCAAGTAATTGCATTATTCTGGGCTTAAGATATAAATAAGAAGGAGGAACAGTAAATTTCCCTTCGTCTTCTAAGTATTTGACATGTAAAATAATTCTCATCTAAAGATGAAAAAAAATGTTCTTTTTGTATGCTAGTAAGAAAGAGATGCACGTGTTTTAACTTGAACATCTTGTTAATCAATTGGGAGAAATCATATTAAATTGTGTTAGAGAAAAATGTTTTATTTGAAAACTGAACTAAGGAATAAGAAATTAAATTACTGACAAAAAGTCATTCTCACACAACATAGCACCTTTTTGTGCAGTTTCCTTTTGGGGTAATGAGATCTTTTCAGCCAAAGAATTCTCACTATTCTATGAATGCACAATAAATTTACTCACAATTCATGCCAATGACACAATGCCTTTTTACTCTTTTGCAGCAGCTGTAGATCCCTCAATTCCTTTACATTCCTATGCTTTAGAACGTCAATTTCCTATAAAAGCCATTCTTGTTCAATATGAACGATTTTATTCAGGAGCTAAACGCGCTCCAGCTCCAATTGCTTGTCATGCAGAGGCAGCCAAGGCTGGCTGTGTCCCCAGCTCTGTCCCCTGCCCGTCCCAGCGGCGTGCTCCCCTCACTTCCCTCACACCCCTCGATCCTCTCGCCCCCCTCGCTCCCCTCACACCCCTCGCTCCCCGTGCTCCCTTCGCTCCCCGCGCTCCCCTCATGCTCCCCTCGCTCCCCGCCATCCTGAGCCCACGCGGCTCTGGCCATCTGCTTCCCTGCCACAGCAAATGCCTCACGGACTTTAGTTAGACAGCACACGAGATTTCCTCTCCAGTTTGCTCAGAAAAGAAAATGCTGCCTGTTTGACAGCACTGAGCACTGTTTACAAACTGTGGTTCCCTTTAATCAACACGCTTGTCCCTGATTCCAAGACGTGATCGTGGCTCATTTTAAGTCTGCGACAAAATTCTTGTTGAGACAGATGGAGCTGAGGAGGAGTGTAGGCCTCACTCCTGGAGCAAGCTCCACTCAAATGGGATCCTCTGCCCATGACAAATCCCCATCACCAACGACGTAGTTCTGTGCAAGTTTTTGGAGTAACTGATATGATGCTCACACCAGAAAAAGGACATCAGTGAATAATTCCTCCATAGTGAAACACAAGATGAATCCCAAACAAACACCATTCTCCCTGCAGCTTACAAGGCAAATACCTGACATATCATAGGATGAGGGACTAAAGCAACCACTGACAATAATGTCAGTTGATGCTATGTTGGTTTCCAGTAACTTCTGACTTCTTACCTGGTAAGTTCATTTCCTCTATGAAATCTGATGAGGGACTCTTTTATCTGATGATAGAAAATATTCTAAAAATATATCTTTCAAGCATGGAGTTAGTGGGAGTTTTTGTTTTCTGGTTTTGGTGAGGTTGCTAGGTTCAATGTTTGGTTTCGGGAAAGGGTGGGTTTGGGTGAGGTACAAGTTTGAAAAAGTATTTTCTCCATAACATCCCTTAAGCATTTCATACTAGCACTACTCACCAAAGGGTTGAGTTTTGTAACAAATCACTGTTTGCCACCAACCTTTCCTTTCCCAATGCAATATGTGTGACATCCAATATCCAATGCCAACTCATTATTCTTTTACATTATTAGATCATTGCTAGAGTAAAAAAGCCCAGAATAAAATAATAGGCAAAATAAGACTTGAAACAGGAAAACGACAAACCAACCAAGCATTTCTTTATTTCACCCCCACTTATACTAAGAACATAGAATAATATTATACTTCACATGCCTGAAGATGGCACAGAGCCATTGGCTCAATATAGCAATCACAAAGCCTCAGGAAGAAAGCAAAAGGAATCCAGTAAGGGACATGAACTCACTGCCAGGGACCCAGAGCATCAAGTGACCAAGACAAGCCCCAAGTTTGGCAGCCCTTGGGCTTTTTTCCTCATTGTGTGATTTATCAGTTTTTAAGCACTGTGGAAAAGACAGTCACAGGGTTTTCCTGTAGGCTTTTAAATCTGTTATTCCCACAGTGGTGTGGTATCCTACAGCAAGAAATCAAAAGAAAGAAGCTCTTAATTCTCATTAGTCTGACTGTGTGTGCCAAACCTGCAGCTGGAATAATGGCTCTGCAGAGCTGAAACACACAACTGTGATAGCTCATCTGACACTCTACAAGCTCTTGCTCTGGTCATCCTACACGTCAAAAGACATAAGCAGAGCAGATAAATGTAAACCAAAATCAAAACCAAAATTTAAGTTCTCTTCTGATAAAAATACAAATAAAGGAGCTAAAGTTCCCATTGACTGTAATACCAGACCCATCTTTGGGCATTTGGGTAGTCCCACCCTAAGTGACTCAAATAAAATGGGATTATTAGAAAAGAGAGTGTATAAACTTTCAGTTACCTCTAACATTTACATTTTTATATTTCCCCACTGGAATGCTCTAAATTACGTTCTAGTAACTTTCCTATTATCTCATGGGGACAACTCTGGCTCTAACCTTCCATTTATTAGTCAGAGCTACAACCTCAACATTACACCTTACCAGGAAAGAAACTTGTTCTCCAGTAACAGCCCTTTTTGTGGCAACGTCCAGCTGTGTGAGTGGATGCAGATGACTCCCTGATGTGATGGATAAAGTTTGTTAGTTCTTTCAAACTCACTCGGGATTCCTTTAAATATGCAAACACATGGGATAAGTTTGAGTCCTAACCTTCTTGGCCTGAAAACAATCTTAGGGCCAAACTGCACAGCACCTGCACAGGAAGCATGTGATCTGTATGAATAGTGAAAACACGACTGAAAAGACACAAAAAAGAAAACCACACCTGTGAAACAAGAGAAAAGTAGGCAGAGTTTCGACTTTTAAGATGCCATAGAACTTGCGATTTCTCTTTCATTCTATGGAGAACTGTGTTTATGTTAAACGTTTTCAGTAAGTAGTATCAGTATTGTCTTTCAAAAACAGTTCCTCAAAGCATTTAAAATGAACTAGCCTGCATTGCTCTCAGTTCCTGCAGTATATTGATTTAAAATCCAGGCCTCAGAACCTGGTGATAAGGAACTCTTATCTAATTGGAATTATTCCATTATTCCACAGTACAGAAATTGGGCTTAGCTTTCCATGCTCAGATTTAACTGTTCTCATGCAGAGAGCATTTATCTGTCTCACAGTGAAATGGAAGTGTTTAGCAGAGGCCCAAGAGCCTATAAAGCTTTCTGGGCATTTAAAAAAGGTACATGATTATGACCTTTGAAATCCAGCTTCCTGAGTTATTCAAATGCTCAGTCAGTTGTTCTCTGAAGCTCCTGGATATTTTGCATCCGCTTTAGGGATCCCCCTCAGGAATTCAACTGAGTTCAGATGCACAAAACCTAGACAAGTCTAGGAATTTCACAGTAAAACATTTGCCTAGAAAATTTTGTGTAATGGAAAGTAAAGCTGGGGTTTTTTTTGGTAATAATACATTAATTTTGGTGAAAATTCCAAGGAAAAGTATTCTCTCTCTCGATGCATTCTGTAATTGCCAAGCACTGCAATAAGGAGATAAAAAGCCTTATTAGTCTGAGTCAACCTGTAAATTTTACTGTCTTAAATTCTTGGTTCATGCCAAAGCAGTGTTGATGTTAGACTTCCTTCTACAAGGCTCGTTTCTGTCCAGACGCAATTTTAAAAAATCACAGAATCCTGGAAATGAAGTCCAGAAGGAGAGTTAAAATTTATTGCTAAAATCAAGTTGTTTCTTATCCCTTACTTTTCATAAGGCATAATAAAAATGGCTGAAATAGCAAAATCATCCATATGCCCTTCAATAAACTCCACAGATGCACATCTTCAGACATGACTTTTCATCTTTTACATCCTACTGTCCAAGCACACAATTACATTAATATATTAAAATAAAAATTCTTACAGCCAAGCCACTACAATTTTATATGTGCCTTTATTGTTACAGTTTCTATAACATAGAAATGATGCTGGCAGAACCAGATTATCTGTAGCAAGGAGCTACCACAGCACTGTGTCTCTATTCATGTGTGTCTTCTAGTGGATCTCTTATTTTTAGAGCAAACTCTTAGTGACCCAAGAACTGAAACACAAAACTAGCTTGTGCTCACGGAACACCAGTTAACCTCAGCCTGAGTGACAACTAAGAAAAACAGATGTTGTACCAGCCCAAAAATAGAGGGAGAAAATTAAAGCAGAGGCTTTGAAACAGCAACCACAGAATGACAGTGGAGGCCACAGAACTAAAAAAACAAATCACAAAAGATTGATTTACAGTCACTATATGCATGCAAGTTTAGGAGCTGGGTAAAACCTATTTGGGGAGTACCAAAGAACAAATATCCATCATACGTAAAACATAACACAAATGATCTTCAATACAATGTCACTCACAAATCACTGAAGGAAAAGCAAGTGAGCAGACTGTTTCAGCAATTACACAAAAAGAAGCCAAAGAAGTTGCAAAATCATGAGGGAAGAAACCATTGTCACATTTCCCTCAGGAAAGGGCTCAGTGTGCTGACAATTCATTGGAAAACCACCTTCTCTTCCTTTCAAGAAAAATTAGCTAATGCAACCTGGGAGCTAAAGCAGCATGGGAACAGAGGGCAAAGCCAAAAACTGGGATGACAAAGTTTGCATATATGTATTTCTATCATCATTGCAAGTAAGCTGTAATAACAAGAGAATTTGGATATTGTTAGCACTGTGTCCTAGTAATAATCCTTTGATCAGATAGTTAACACCATACTTAAGAATAAATTCTTGCTTCAAGTACATATCTTCAGTCTGCACAAATGGAGAGGGCATCTAACGTGGTATCCTGCCTTTGAAGGCTGGCTGATAAATCAGGCTGTGACTTCATTGTCACACTACCACAATTTAGCTTTGTTAATATTGATTTTTCTCAAATTGAAGTGAAACAACTGAAACACTGAAGTGAAGCATTCCACCTCAATAACAGATGCATGCTTATTTTTCTTTTTTGCAGACAAGAAAATTTCTACTTTTCTGAATGACAAAGCTTCTCCTCACCCCACCCCTCATTACTGTACACACACACAGAATGCAACTCATTTGTATCAAGCTTCTCACAACTACATTTCCCCTTAACATTTTCTGTCAAGTTAAAACATCTCTTTGTGATCAACAAGTAGATTAACACATTTTCAAGTCTAAAACATTTAGAGGACAGGAAAGCTGCTTTCCCATCTTGTGTTATGAAAACAATCAAGAAATGCCATGTTCCTCCAGTGCAATACTCCAGTTAAATTGCTCTGCTGCCTTGCAGAAGAAAAAAACTCACAATTAACATTTCAGCTAAATCACACCATTTTCCATCCTAGACAACAGTCAATTTTGATTTGTTCTTGAGTATCCCAGGTGAGCTGTTGCAACAGCTATTTAAAGAACACAAAGAATGATTTCAAGACAATGCCTCTACTACTTTCACTTCTTACCACTGTAATTTAACCTAAAAATGATATAGCACATCCACTTTAATAGAGTATTTTGAACAGAATTGAGCCCCCGGTGGCCAGAACTGAAATTAAACGGCAAGGAAAGACTGACTCAGAGCAGGGAAAGGAAGAAGAATTTGGGAGGAAAAAAAAAGAAAAGAAAAATAATTATTTTCCTCCTCCTGTTTGTGTTATCATTTGTAATTGCATGTCCACAAAGAAATCCTGCCTCATTTCCACATCTTGTCTTCTTAAAATTCTCAATATATTCTAGAAAGAAATAGGTCTTATATAAAGCAGCCATAAGCATCCTATATCACTTCCTATGCTACTTGTGCTGCACAATACTCTGAATACATGCACCAGAAGTTCAGGAATACAAGCTCTTTTGTGGCTTATCACTTAATTGGCAATTACAATCCTATAATTAACTACAGAAAAAAAGCCTCTGGCAAAAAGCAGCTGAGTAATTCAAACAGGAGATATAAAATTACTCCTAAAACCAGTCAAGAGCATCTTATCTGCAAATGTATAAATAAGCCCCACTGAAGAGTTAGTGCCATCAGTTCCTGTGCCCACTCAATCCTCTTGCCATCCAGGGGCCACATCAGTTTAAAAGTGACAGGAAATGGTTTCAATGCAGCCATCAATCTGATACTGGCTGGGACTGATTGTCAGCCTTCCTCACAAAAAGGGAGAAGGCTAAAAAATCCTGACTCACCTTGCTGCTGCAAGCAGCCTGATATATTGTCCTAGTTGACAATCACTTATAGAAGTAGTGGTGCAATAAATGAGCTAATGAAAGTGTCACTTACAATGAGATGTCAGCAAGCCAAAAAAGCCAAGCCTGACTGGCATCTGTCCTGCTGCACTTGACTAAATCCTTCACATCACACTGCACTGTTAATTACAGCAACACATGCCTCTGCAGTCAACCTATTCTTTTTATGAGAGTAGCAGATGGGCCAAAACTGTGACCAACACAAAATAAAATCTAATTGGATTCACCTCACCTTCCTTCTCTGATACTCAATACTTCTTCCCCCATCTGCCCACCATCTAAACCCATCACTAAAATCCTGCTTGAGCCACACTATTGCACAGTGGATTTTGCCATGTACTACAGGTTTCTTCACACAACCTGAGCCCAACCAGCCAATCAGACCATTCAGAAAGCATTTAGCATGAGATCATTTATTTAAATTCTCTTAGTTGCTCATTTCACAATACTTGTAATTCTAATTATTGAGTAGCAAATTCAGCAGGCCCTCAAAGAGACTCTAGCTACTGCAGTTAACTCCAGAAAGACACCAATACTTCCATTTGAATTCCCACCTTCTTAAAAGATAAATTAAGCAAACCACACAGCTACTTCTCTGAAAGCTAGTTTGTGTTATTCGTGACCTTGCGTCTCACTTAATTTTTTAAACCAAGGACTGTACACAAAGAAACAACTCAAAGGAGTACAGACCTGCTCAGGGAGAAAGGCAAACTCTCCAAGGGCAGGAGTTGGGAGCCCACACTCTCAAATTCTGACGTAACTGCCAGATGCATAAGTCATTTTTCACTGGACTGGAATCCAAGCATCTTTTTAATTAGAACCCATGCTAAGGGCTCCAGGGTCATTCCCATCTCATCACTCTATTTTTCAAATACTAGAAAAAGCAGAAGCATCTCCAAACACATTTTGGTGCTTAGCACTCTTATATTGGATAAACAGTCTAAAACACTTGAAGGATTAAAGCTTCTGTGCCTTCCTCATTCAGACACAGCAGCTGCTCACAGGAGGGCAGTGACAGGCTTGCAGCATCTCTAACCAGTCCTTGGCTTCCTCCTTGAGCAGTGTGTCTAAAATTACTCATGTAATTTATCTCCACTTACAAAAAGTCTCAAGATCAAATAAACCAAAACATGTCATTTCTGTTAACATAGTCAAAAAAATACTTTGGTACTCAGTATTACTTGTCCCCTTTATCTTTCAAATATTAATTCAAAAAGGTGCTAAAGTAAGATTTCTTGTTCTCAAAGAAACAACTTTCTTATATGCTGAAAATATAGGGGTTTGATAACTAGGAGCTTACTGATCTATATTGCTGGAATTCAGTGCTACTGTTGTGCAGGATCCTGCCTGCTCAGTTTTATATTGCTGGATGCACGAAGTTAAGTGAAAGACACAACAGGGATTACCAAAGAACTCAACAGACGTGAAAAACAATGATAGAAACAAAAATGTCTCACGTACACAGCTCCTCCAAAGCAGAAAATGAGTAGAAACCTGCTCCATCCACACCAAAATGCACTCCTTTTCCTAAGACCAAACCTGTAATTACAGTGAAAAATCTTAGCAAGCACAGGAGATTTGGATAAGATGAGATGTCTTTGGGTTTTCTTAGTACAAAAAAAACATGCTGGAAAGCCTGAAAAGACAAGTGACTCACTGTAACAGACAGGTTATTATAAGTTTCTACCAAGTCAGAGGCTGAACGAAGTGGACACAACTTTATGAGCTTCTGCCATATAGAAAGATGATAGTCAGGTTTCCATTTATTGACTACTGTGAGTCAGAAACCTTTAGCTGAAATTAGAGGGACAGAAGCAAGATAGACAATTTAGTCATAAATCAAAGTATCTTTTAAATTTTTTTTTTCTTAATTTAATTCTGGAAGAAAATTAACATTGACCTCTTCAAGAGTGTTAGGCACCCACTTAGAACCTGCCTGTATAAAAGCTGCCATATAAAAATATTTTCTTAAGCTTATAAAGAAAATAATTGTCTTTAATTTTTCTGAAAATGTAAGATTTGGATCTGCCTAAAAGACTTTTAAAGCTTTTTGAATTAAAAAAATTTAAAATGTGTTTTCTTTTAGAATATAAAAGATGTCCAAAATAACATCTACTTCTTACCTAGCTCTTTTATTTTCCCTGTATTTAGACCTTTTCACAGGATTCATCACCTTGCAGTCTCCTCACATGCCACTTCACTGATCAGCTAGGTTAGAGTGCACTCTTCCACTTTTGACAAAATCCAAAATACCACCATATAATGTCACTGGTTCCCAAAAGACAGAGTTGTATGGAACTGCCAGTAAAGTCATGGAAAAAATTCCAGCTTACTGTAGTGGGAACATGCATGGGATAAAAAGTTGGGGTTTGTGTTTCAAAGTGGTTTTTTTAATCCATAGCAACTCGGTGATAAAGCCTGCTGTATCCACAACATCCAAACACATGAATCCCAGAAGAATTTTAAACACAGATCACCTAGGTGTGTTTGAAGCCCACATAAATCAGTTCCTCTCAGCGTAACTCTGTCCAGATTCTGTTTCGTGCTGGATTAGCACATGCACAGTGACACACTGATTTCATCAGCGCCCTGCCAGAATCACAGAGGTATAACACAGGAGCTGGGCTCTTCATTGTCCTTCTTACAGCATCAGTTTATGAAAAGAATATTCCATTCTGTTCACCACAATGACCTTAGTGGAATAAGTCATGTTTTATAGTTCACTTTTCTCTTTACATTCAGACTGGCTGCTGTATTCAAAGATTGAAGCTGCTTTGTATGTTTTGACATGTGAAGCTGCAAAGTGGACTTTTCAATCCATCACTCAGAAAGGATGCACTGGTGATGGCAGGAGAGGTCCCTGAGGCAGCCACCTCTCCAGCAACTGAAAAAGCACCATCTGGAGCTACAGAGCTGAGGCACTGTTGCTTTCTCATACCACGACAGGAAACTTAATTCCTCTCAAATGCAGGGATTCTGCTGGCTAGCTGCAGAGAAAGGAAGGGTTCCCACTGTTCCCAGTGTATAACTAGAATTTTAAGAGAAGTTGAAAAGGGAGGATTTTTCTTCAGGGCACTGGCACTCAGTCATGGCAGGAAAGGTGTGTATACAGAAAGACTAAGAACTTCTGGTACTACTGGGCTACTACTTAGTCCTCAAGACTAAGGACTTCTATTGTATTAAATCCTCCAACACCTGTCCAACTCTGGTTACGTGCTTAGGACCAACTGCTCGATTTACATTTGGAAGCAGCAGAGTTGTCCTTCTCTGACGTCCATAACCAGCTCCTTAGGGTGCCAATAAATACATTATCCATATTGATACACTGCACAAGAGTGATGCCTTTCTCAATAACAAACTAACGTGACTAAAACAAATGCCCTGCTAAGTAGTAAACTAACCTGTTTGATTAGGTATTTCCTGTTTTTTTTTTCATGACAATAACTAACAGAACCCAAGCACACTAAGACCTCTCTACCTTTCTTTCGATCAATCTGAAAGATATTATTCTAACAAACCAAGAAAGTTTTTGTTTTATTTTCAGTGATTTACCCTTTTCATCTTTTGTCATTTTTGCATATATAAATGAGAAAATGAGTAAAACTGGAATATTGAAAATGCTATGAGCACACCAAAGTGAAAGGATTTACTCTAAGTCTCCTCTTTTTTCCAGCCACAGGATTTTTTTCTATTTCTATTTAATCCACAAAAAACACCTCAAATCACATCTAAAATCTTTTTCTACATGAAGGGTTACACATGTACCTATAAAAATCTCTTCTAACCATCAGAGATATAAGTTAAGATACAAAGAAAATATTTCTAGCCCCTTCACTTCGGGAAGTTTTACACTATGCTCATACAGTTCAGTCACACCTCACCATCCCCTTCAAGAGGGCTCCAGCTGTGGTTGCCACCTTCCACTGATGCAGTTTCCTGGACATCACTTTACTTGCAACAGCATCACTGTGCAGCAGACTTTCCTTCACCACATGACATACAGCAGAAGCTAAGCACACCTTACTCACCATTTTCCCCCCTAAATTTGACTGGAGAGAAGTAAGTATTTTCCTTCACCTTTTAGACCTCACTTTTATCCCTTGAAGCTAAGCCATGCTTCTTCCAGGACAAGTATGGCTCAAGCACACTGGAACTGCAGCCAAGAACAGGGGTGGGGTCCTTTCATGGCACGGGCGAATGAGCACATTTGCACTGACTTTCAGCAAAGGTCCAGACAGAAGGGAAAGAAACTCCACCTACTTTTTCTGGAGGACAGGTTAATCCAACTGTAATTAGGCAAGACGGACCATTGCAGCCCTCTACATCTGCAAGGCAGTTTGTCTCACCTTGCAGTGTCTTTGCAATTTAAGACTCAAGGAGTTTATGTGGATCCTTAAAAACTGGTGATCTTTCAGGACACCTCAAACACAAAAATCCCTTTCATTCAGTGAAAGACCAGATGCCCTGGGCGGAGAAGAGCAGAAGCAGAAAATGAACCTCCAAACTCACAGATGTCCTTATTTGTCAGTAGCACCCAAGACTTTGATGTTTATATTTAGACTGATAAGTAAATGAATAACAAAATCAGTTAGTAAACCTGATTTTCAGTTCTGTTTTACTTATTTCAGAAAGTATTTACTTCCTCCCTTCAAAGCAAGGTAAACTATACCAGGGAACAACAGGGTGCATTTTGGTCTTGATTTAACCACAAATGCCATATAATTATACCAAGGCTCAATGTATACCTCAGTGCAAAAGGACTTGACCAGAATATAACTTTTTCTCCTAGTGCTTTCCTCACATCTATAGAAAAGGAAGCTCTGCTCTCCTTCTGCCCAATAACCTTTTCCTTTATATGTTTTCCCCACATGAGTAGTTCACAAAATGAAGTGTAACGACTACCACCTCAGCAGCAACCTGCAAGAGGCACCGAAACAAATCAAGTGCAGCAGTGCTCACTGGCTGACAGCTGTAATAAATTAAATTGCCTATCCCACTCCAATTCATTATGCCTTCCATGAAAAAGGGCCTAGATGTAAAATGAGCTATTCAAAACACATTCTGCATTTCTATTAATCTAACAGAGTGAATTATTTTCTATGCAGTAAGGCCAACAACCCTTGCCTGCACACAGGCATAAAGCTGTAGCACCTGCCCAGGGACAAAAGAGAGGCAGTGTAGGAAGCAGGAAGATGTCATTTTAGAGGGCAGGCTTAGAAGTTATCAGTCTGTGAAAAACGTGTTTCTTTTGTTTAGATGTTTTCACGTACCTGCCACATCTGTGTCGTTTAGTTCATAAATGAGTCCAGTATCTTTGCAGTTTCGGCAGTGGAAATTATTCCTCATTTTTGTGGCACTCAAATTTCAAGCTGTTGATCACTGCCACCTGCTGGAGTCCAGGGAATTTTATAGCTGGGAGAAAAACCGTGGGCACAGCAGTGGGGTTCTACACATGCTTTCATTTATCAAATCCACCAACATTATGTCTTGTTACTGTTTCAAAAGTTGGGCTATTTTCAGGCATGTTTTACCATTTACTTTTATGTAAAAGCTTTGAACTCTCTTTGCCCCTGCAAAAGCTCAGTGAAGGTAATAGAAGGAAGAATGTGGTAACTTTACCCATACTTTAGCTGTGATCAGGTGTTCATAAATATAAAGGGAGAATAAAATACAAAAAGGTAATTTAACATAAGTTCTATTTTCTGAGATAAGCAGAAAAATCTAACGCTATTTTTAATACAGCTGTTTATTTACTCAATCTAAGGACAGCCTTTAATATTGTGTCTAAGTTCAGAGAGCAGTAGGTTACAAGCTCAGTCACTAAGCCTAAACTCATTTACAGAAGTCAATTAATTACAGAAGTTTAATTAATGCAGAAACTACAGAGAGAAAAATATCCAGAAATTTAATGATCGACACATGAAACAAGACAGTACTTACCTGGGATCATAGCAACATGAGTATTTCCAACAAATAGGAGAGTAAATTAGACCAAGAAAATGCAGACCTCATGTTAGAAGAATTATAGTTACCTCATTTGGATTCTAAGTTGCTTAACCCTCTTGCCAACTCTGATATCCAAAAAATGCTGATAGCAGATCCCAAGTGTCATGAAATTCCAAATATTTAAAACTGTATTACTGCTTTCCTGGGAGATTTGAGGAGCTGTTTCAGCTTATCTTTTCCTTTGCTGGATAAAGTGTTATTTGGAGGTATGTGTCAAGGTTTTCCAGCACCTTGATCATGGTTTTAAGGTATTACAGAAACATCCTTATTATGCATAATAGGAGATTGTGTCAAAGTTACAAATAGATGCTGAGTACTGCAAAGCTACTGCAGAAGTGAAGTGCAAACCTCTTGCATTACCTGCTTGGACATGTGTGGTTCAGTACAGAGGTGTTTAATGTTGTGGATGCTCACAGCAGCCTGAAAGAGATGTCAAAGATCTGAGAGCCAACAATTCATCCAGACAGAAAGTCCTACCTGCTCATGGGGAAGACCTAGGCCTGAATCCATTGGAGATTTGGAATGTGCATGTATGTACATCCTTATTGACTTCACAGCCAGATCCCACTGCCAGGAGGAGCTGAGCCAGTGAAAGGGCCTTTACTCCCTGCCAGCATGACAAAGCCTCAGCCACAGTATTGCATGTCAGGTCAGCTTGATGTACAGCTATTTTAGCACAAAGGCTAGGAACACACCAACCATTTTGGGGTCTGGCCCCTTGCTTCCACAGCAGTCTGTAAGTTTATGCACATTAAACTGTTTGAGGCCTTGTCTTATATGTTTCCTTTCCTTAGACGTTTGCTCTTCTCTCCCTATATTACTACACAGTATAACAGACACCAATCTTCTCTACAAGCTGCCAAAACTTAGAACAGCATGGGCACAAAATTTGGCTTCCCCCACAGCTGTTTATTTCATTCACTCCAACACCCTGACCAGCATCCACCATTGCAAAGAAGCCACCAGAGCATGAGGGAGTTCAGAAGTTCCTACCAATCATACAACAGCACCTCACTCTAGTCCACTTCTCCTGCAGTCTGTAAGGAAAAGAGTGTTTGTTCTCAGAGAAACTGAGATGAAGCATTTTGCTCCTGTTACAGGGCAGAAGCATGACAACACCTTCCTAAATCCCAATCGCTTCTGCTGCAGCACACTGTTTCCAACAAAGATAATATTCTCTAGAACAGCACACATCTTGCAGCAGTGTCCAGGAGTCATGGCCAATTACCCATTGCTCCACATGCTGCTGCACAGACTAGCAGCCTGACCTACGTCTGCTTCCAGGAGATTCCCACAACATTCACCCTTTCTCAGAATCAATGGCCATTCCACTGCAAGGCAGATGACACATTCCACCATCTGCTTTTATTCCAGCCTATATAAAAGGAGATAATATGGTTTCATGGGTTTCCAAAACTGCAACCTTGTGACCTCAAAAAATCTAAAGGTCACTAGAGTGGAAACAGAAAGCTGAACTTCTCTACTGCCTTCCTCTCTCTGAATTGCTAGGACACAAGTACAGCAAAGAGTACCACAACTGAAATGAAAGATGATAAATAATGAATGATAAACTTAGTATATATTTTAAGTTAACTGCATATTGCTGTGACAGTGCCCAGAGATCAGTGAAGAGGAGTCTTGTGGTGCCCTGTACAAACATAAAATAAAGTGACAGCTACAGGTCTGACAAGCTCATGGGCTAAATAAAAACCTCACAGGGTTAAAGAGATTCTTTCCATCGATTTCAGTAAGCTTTTAAGAGGACTCTAGGGCACCTCTGATGAGACAGGCACAACAGTCTCCCTGAGAATACACTCCAGTAGTTTCCTGTGCTTCTGCACTTGAAGATGGGAGCGGAACAGAGCTAAGTAGGCATTTTAAACCCTATTTGTGAAGGCATTCAAAAACTTGAAGAAACATAGAAGTACCTGGATCCAAGTTTTTAAAAGGGATTTGGGCACACAAACTCCACTGAAAGAATGAAACCAGCCCTATAGAAGCTCCAATACTCAAGTTTAAAAACACCTCAGTTCAAAATAATAATAATAAGCCCTTTTTAAAAAAATCAACAAAAACATAACTACAAACCCCACATAACACAGTAGTTGATGAAGCTGACAGCATTGCAAAATGAAGGCTCATTCTTAGCTGCTTAAGAATGACAAGGGGTTCAGTTCTCATAATAACTCACTCCCCTTTTGAAAGCCTCCAAACTAAACACCTGTCACACTACAGCTCCTCCCACTGAAATGCAGATCATCCTATGCCAAGGTTAGCAACATTTTCCCAACACATGGAGCCCTGTTAAAGATGTTTCAAAGAAAGCAGAAATTCTTGGTGCCCTACTAAACCAGCATGCTACACAAACAGATACTGAAGACTATCACTAGTGGGTTTTTGAACTAGTGGGTTATAGAAGGCAAAGTTGGAAAATCAATTCTTGTTGAATAAACTTTTTTGAGTGCTGATTTTTTTCCCGTGTTTACTTTAGAGCGTTACTTTCGGAAGAGGATTGGGGGGATGAGGGTCCTCTAAATTAGTATAGTTTATAATTTCTTCCATTTTGAAATACAAATCAGGCAGTCTGCAGGTCACATGAGTGTAATCCAGCATTTCCAGGATCTCTTCTGTTGAACAGAAACTTCCAAAGAAACTGTAGCATTACATTCAATTTTAATAACATCAAGCATGAAGAGGCAATGAGTAACAGTTTCTGTGAGAAAAGAACTCTTCTAGAAGATATTCCGTTTATATATTAACAGCACATGAGATTTCCCAAAGTCACTGCTGGCATACACCATATATGTGTAGAAGGTTAACCAGAACTAGGAGCAGATATTTAAATTTATGAAGCTTGACAGCTTCTTCCACATTAGCAAGCTGCCTCTGCCTGCATGTTACACTCTTCTCCTCCCACCTTCGCAGCAACATCTCACTTTAAGTAGCACTGCTGCTGGGAGAGATAGCTGGGAAAACTGAAATAAGAAATGTCTCCCAGCTGAGATTCTCATTTTCCCAGTTTTCTTAATTATTTTGCACATCAGAAGCCCAGCTTTCCTAAGACCCTATTCACTGCTCTCTCCAACAATACCTCAGAACCAAAAGTCCCTCGACTGCACCTTTTTCTCCTGTCATGTCCCCAGCCAGGTTTTCCAACAGCCCAATGGCCCAATAATTCCTCTGCAGTATCCCCAGCTGCAACAGAGCAGCTGAGTGTGGTGGAGGTACTGACTGGAATACAAATATCATGTACAACTGAAAAGGCATTATAAAATGCACCCACACAGGATAAAGGTGATAAGAATACAGAATGAAACCCTGAAATAATCCCTAAAGGAATAATTTGATTTCTGTCTTATTTTATGGACTAGGGGCTGGTACAGACCCTGGCATGCTCTAAAAGTTTTGGTTGATGTAAGATAAAAACTAAAAAGTTTTCAGTAACCACAACATGGTAGCAATCTGCTTCAGCTGTTACTCTCACTAAAAGTAATTTAATGTCATGTCAGATACCAATATATCCAATTGTGCGCAAAACTGCAAATACATTTAAAGCCCTGGCGCTGGGTTGAGTGGGAATTCAGTTTTCTAAGTGCCAATATAAATGTACACAGGTAAGCAAAGAGAGAATACAAAAGCCTCTCCCACACAGGCTAAAACTGTGTGAAAATGAGTGCTTAAAGGGCTTTACCAGCTTTTTATTTCTTTCTTACTGCTGTTAGACTTGAAAAAAGCAGCCACGCTTTTACCGCTTGTTGTCTGTAAGTATTTGAATCTGGCAAAAAAGAACAGATTGTGCAGTGACTGTTAGCATATGTTAAACAAACTCCACTAAAAGCTTATATTGAGGGAACTTGAGAGTTTAGAATCAGCAATAAAAGTGCAGAAATACAGAATTAAAACTATTGCTCCATTTCAACTACGAAGTCTGACCACTTTTACCTGCAGGTCCTAATCCTGCAACCTGTGATTACAGCAGTAATCTCTTTCTTGGAAAATGTCCCCTTGGACTTAGTGCTCAAGTCTTCATTCACATAAAATTTCTGTTGAGCTGACCTGAATACATGGATTTTCTCCCAGAAAAAAAATACTTAGTATTAGAATTTTAGCATATGGTTCAATATTTGTAAAAATAACTTAAAACATGCCCTTAGACTCCTTAACTTTACATAGATTACATTGTATACCTTAAATAACAGGTGATTAATAAATAATTTGCTTTAATATACGCAGTTATAATGAAACATGAGCTTCCAGGCTCCACTTGAAGTCATGGCTAATAAAACTAACTGTGTATCTGAGTTCTCAATAAACAAAGGAAGTGAGGAAAAAATAATATTATGCATATTTTACAGACAAGAAACTGAGGCTTGGAATAATAAAGACTCCCCAAACATACTGTAGAGCTTACCCCTAACATCAGATCCCTTCGGTTCAAAGCCTCTCTCTAAGGCTAAAAGATCTTTAATTTCCTTTGTTTTCCTCATTTAATAACTATATTCATTAGTAATTAGATTTGGCAAAAGAAGTTACTGTTTAGTGAAGTAGCAGAGTAATCCTAATACTGCCAAATTACAATATTACAGGAAAGTTGTAATCTCTCTGTTCCCATAGAACTGCAAAATATATTTCTGCTCCCATCAGTGTATACTGAGTAAGAATGTAACAGCCTCTGTGGGTCAGAACAGAAGCTCATTTAGTCTTATCTCCCCTACAACAGCGGCCAACAACAGAAAAAGCATTAAAATGGAGGAAATGTAGAATGATGCTTCCCCTGAATAATCTCCCTCAACTTCCACCAATCCATAGTTCTGAGACTTTAATGCTGAATATCTTGCAATAGGCAGCTTGTGTTGAGTGGTGACACTGATTATACGACATGGAAAAAGCACTGTAAACTCATTGCCACTTTAAAAAGGCATCAGAGGCAACTCTAAGACAGTAGCAGAATATTTATCTTTTTTTGCCTCTTACAGCTTGCTTTTCACACATTTATTTTTAGTATTTTAGCACAAAAGTCCAAAGCTAAAAGGTCCTAATTAGCACTGAAAGTCATTATCACCAAGTTGTGTAGTGGTTTTCAAAAGCATGTTTATGTGCTATTAAAGGTGTGTTACAAATACTGAATAGATTGAATAGATACCTTTCTAGCTACAAGTGAAGATAAATTTTGTGAATATTCTAATAATTCAGTAAAAAGATAAGGTATGGCCACTGTTTACAGGGAAAGTGAGTTCATTTCAGCAAGGAATGGAAAGGTACTCTAATGGCAAGAGAAAGGAGGACAAGACAGAAAAGAGGATGAAGCTTCTGAGAATGAGTCCAAGAATATCAGCAGAAAAAGAGAGGATGTAATGATAAGTAATTTACCATAGATTTTGGCCACAATAACAGAATAACTAAATGTGTGATATTCTTCAATCCCATTAGCTATTGACCAGATTTTGTGTATCAATTCAGAAACACAAACTTTGCATGACAGATGATAATAAGATGTGACTGCACACTTCAGAAAAGATTAATCATAAACAGCCACAGGTAAGAATTGCAAATTTTGTCATTATTAGAAGCATACTGCAATCTTATCTAAATGATTACTGGCATTGGGATGGTTAATCTAACAGGTCATTCCATAAAGCTCTACCTCAAATCACAGAGATCTGAGGACACAGAATGTCAAACCTGTGTTTGAATTCTGCTTTGAATTGCTAATAACGTTTTTGCAGCATAAGTAACCAATAAATTAGAATTCTCCAGAACAACCATTCATACTCTTCCAAGTCTTCCCAAACAGCCTTTCACCACAATACCACCTAAACCTGAACAACCCAGCCCCAGCTCTGATCCTGCCACTGCTGACCTCTCTCCTCTCATTGTTCTGGTTTTTCACATCTGCTGCCCCCACCTGCTGCCTGTTTGTACACAGATTATAGTCTCTGGGACAGGGATCCTGCCTTTGTTCTATGTTTGTACAACATCTGCCGCCTAGTAACTGGCTACAAACTGAATTACTTCTCACTGAAGAGAAAAAATAGACATTATTGTCTAAAGAGAAGTGATGTTTGTTTCCTACTTTTTCTTTCATGGTCAGACACGTTCTATGAAACATTTTTCAAGTAGATACATTAATAATTTCATTTTCCCAGCCACCACGAGGCAATTGAGAAGGCCATTGTTTCTCATACTAAGACTCCTCAAATTACTGTAATTATTTTATACTGCAACTCTTAGGATTCAAAGAGTCATAATGAAAAATAGCATGAACTGGAGTACCATTTTAACAGGAAAATGGTTCTTGAGGCAAAATGAGGTTAATATTGGCTGGAGTGTCAACATTCAAATTTTCAATTTCAATTACAAATTTTGAAAATAAAACTTTTTATCTCTGCACTTGACACTCCTGCAAATAAAACCAGTTTCAAGTATGTGGTAATGGAAGTCAAATCATCCAAACTTTTGAATCTCAGTCTTTGACACTAACTTCTTATAAAATTGCCTACACTTACAGGGAACATAAGACTGAATTATTTTATTGTCAGTGTGTTATTCTCTATCTATTCTATTCAAGAACATGCCATCCAGAAAAGCAGGGCAAATCTGATATTTGGGTTAGAGCACAGTAATCACAGGAAAATTATGCCTGCCTCTGTAACAGTCTTTCATACTCACAGATCCTCTACTGCTCTTCCACTTTGTATTTTTACTTTGGTATTAGATTTTCCAGAAAGTCCCTAATGGATGATGTGAGTGCTGTTTATGAGTATATTCCATTCCATATGAGTATATTCCATTCCATATACTCTACAGGTCTTTGACTTCAGCATGTGCAAGATACACTTACACACTAAGGTAACAAACGAAGGATATTTGCATACATAAGTTAAAGAATTTCCTCCTGTGCAAGGTAAGGTTTAGGTTGCATGTCTTTCACACTATAAGTAGATTCTTCATGCACACGTACAGCTTCTATTCTGTATTCTTCTACTCTCAGCTATTTACTTATTGGCACCTTGCTTTATCTGTGACTGTAAACTACTAAACAGGACCAATGAGCTATTTTTCAAGCTTGCCTTTCAAAACTTGTTATTTTTACATTAGAACAGAGTGAAAGACAAGAAAAAGTCATTATGCAGGAACCACGTGTGTCTCCATTTCAGCACATTGTTGATTTTCTCCCAAGAGCTCTCAGTGTCTTCATAACTTGATATCATGTTTCTTTCTCCACTTTCTTTCCACAGAAGTCCTTCTGATGTAATGCTTTGAAAAATACCTGGTCTGAGAGCAGATGTGAGGCCTACTCAGGCTGATGTAGGAATACTAGGGAAACAGTACACAGAAACCATAAAACAAATGGTGAATCATAGTAATTTTCATTGTTTGATTACTGTCATGTTTCATGGGAAATGTACTCAGATCCTTTTTATTTCAGCTAAAGTGAAAAACTTTACTTAGAACCTCTCACCAATAAGAACTGAGCACCACTGTGAGCTTTTTACATCTTATTTAACACATCTTTTCTTGTTTTATTGATTATCTGCATAAGCTAAGACAATGAACAAAGTGAAAGAGTTTACTAAAGACACTGTTGCCCTCAACACACCTGTCTTAGCAGTCATAAACGAGTAAGTCATCACACCACAAAAAGTCATCCCTGGTGAAGTATCTGTAGTTCCATTCTTCCAAGGAAAATACAACAAATATTCTTAAAACACATCCATATACTAGAAAATAAACAGCTTAACAAGCGATAAACACACATTTTATATACTTTGCATAAATGACACCTTTCTTCTTCACCTTTGTCTTCCTCAGTGTAACTGAGTAACTCCTACATTTAACTTCACAAGCCCTTCTAAACAAGTGTAGCCTGGAAAAGGCAGACGGACAGACTTTCCTGTAAAACATACATTGCCAGACATTTCCTTGCTTTTTTATTTCAGGGAACCCAGACTCTGGAGAGCTCAGCTGAGGTAGAATATCAGAGGGAAGAGGTTGTTTCTTCAGTAGGCTTCTTTTGGACGTTCAGGCAGCCTGGTATGGGAAAAAATGCTTCTTTCAAGATTGTTTAGATCTTCTAACAGACACTGAATCAGATTTACCAAGGCCACTCTTTATCTTAGAGATGCATAAGGAGGCCTTTGAAGAGATTTGTTCCTTAAGGCACAAAATGGACCTAGCTCCCATGAAAAGCAATAATACATTCCATCAAAGACAGGAATATAGCCATCCTGTATTCCCCAAACTACCTGCCTCACGTTAAGGTGTATCTATATTTGAGGAAAAAAAAAGTCTCTCAGCAGCTAGATAAATTTCTTTATAGCAAAGCTGAAGTGATTTCACACCTGATACAGACAGAATAACACAGTGCCATGGGGAATTCATTTTTTCGTGGGAGGTTTCATATAAACACATATCCCCACATCCATAAGTTTGGTAGGTAATGCCTTTGCTGTGATGGATCCCAGCACTTTACATCCCACAAGTTTGCAATGACCCTATAAAATTACTTTCCATCCATCTGAAGTTCCAGTGGAAAGAAATACATCTGACAAATAACCAGGACCTGGCAGCAAGTCTAATAATGCAGTGCCAGGTTTAAAATGCTGCAGTTATCAGTCAGTCACACTACAGAGCAGGTCATGCATAGCAAAGAGCTGCTTTATTAGCTTGAAGGAATATGCAGCATGTATAAAATGATAGAATGCAACTACCGAGCAGAAGCCAGAGCTGAAGAAAATCCCCCATCATGGCCCAGATAATGTGTGCCATTCACCATCCTGCTGGAGATCCATCCCAACCAGCACATGGTAGTTAACAGCACATGCTTGAGTTAGGAAGCCATCCAGGCTCAAAACTGATTTTTGTCTTCTTTCTTGGGGTGAAAAGAGGAAATAGACAAGGAGGAAATTGATACATTTCCCTGAAAGCTGCAAATCATAATAAAAACATAACATAAATAAAAAACTTTTCTGAGACAATTTTTCACACTAAGACAGTGACCCTTGTCCTTTTCCAAAACAGACTGAAGCACTTCTCCTGACAATACCAGGCAGGTGCAGCTTTTTATTATTTAAAAAACATAAAATGGTTATTAAGAAAGTGAAAGGAATGCAGCCTTTAGGGATATAATAAAGAATGACTGGAGGCCAGGGGCCTCCTTTACTACCAAGCAATGAACAACTGCAATTCACTGTTGTTGGGCTACTTTGTGCAAACCAAACAGCTTAATAAAATGCATTGTATACAGTGCTAAGCACTTACGAGGTGACCTGCCTCTAATGACAGTCCTGGGACTTACTACATTTTCCTAGCACTTTGCTGTAAGCTTTAATAACCCTAGTAGAAGAATTGTTGAGACGATGGTAAATGTTAAACATTGGGAAGGTTTTGTCACAGTTCTCTCTGGTTTGTTGCAAGAAAAACAAAGAAAAGTACTCAAATAGCTGTACAAGTTACGCAGAAAAAAAACCTAAAAACTTGAAGTTCCACCTGCAATGGATACTGCAATGCCAAGTCTGGGATTCCTTATGTGTGACCTAAATGTTGGACAACATCTATAGCTATCAAGGTATTGACAAGATATCAAGGAAATACTAAAAATTTGATGACTTTCTGTTTTCAGGATACACTAAGGTATCCATGCTAGAAATTCACTTTCCTCTTGATTAATTTAAAAGTACTATTTCAAGTTCCAATGTGATTCAGAATTATTTGCACCATCATTGCTTAAGAAGCAATACAGGATGGTAATTCTTGTACCCTGCTCCTCCCTGCATCAGCACACCTGAATCACTGGGCTCTGTGAATGTGGAACTAATATCACTGCAGGGGTACAGAGATAGGGAGAAATCTTCCAAGCCAAAACTGGGGTCATCACAGAAGGGATATTAACAGCAAACAGAAAATGCATCAGAACCAAGGGAAGAATATTACCTAAACCATCTGATCATTTTTTCTAATTTGTTGGCAGAAAAAAAATAGCTAAATAATAGATCTGCTTGCCTTGAAATTGATTGCAACTACTACTGCAACTCCTTGTTTCCCTCAGCACTCATTCAAGAGCTCTGAAACCTGCATTGCTCAATCCTTCCCACAGCCTCTTGCTGTTCCCTCAGAGGTGCCAGCCTCAGTCTCACTGCTCTAACTCGATGTCACCAGCTGACAAGTGCCATACAAGTGACACAACCAGAACACTCAACAGAGCACTCACTGCTGAGGACTCACTCAACAACTGTCTGTTACTATTAAGTGCTGGCTGAGGAACATACCCACCCTCTCAGGAAACAATGCCAGCATGGAGCTATAAAAAGATTCTGTATTGACACTGAGTCTCTTCATGCATAAAGCTGCATTAGAAATTTTGTGGGCCATATTCTGCAAATAGAATAAAAGCAGTATTTAATAGGCAGGATCAATATTTTCAAGTGTAGGCTATAAAGCCAGGCATCTCCATTTGCACTGAGGACTTGAAAGAAACAGCCTAAATTTCCTAAGTGCTGAGAACCATCTGCTCTTATTGGCCTTACTAGCTATAGAAAATAAACTCTTTAATTAGAAGCTTTAGCATGAACCTGACTGGCTAACTTTTGACAGTAGAAATTTTATTAAAAAGTGTCTGGAGTAGAATGATCTCACATCTAAAGAAAATATTGCTTTCACTCACCATTTGGCCTTCTCCATGTCCTTCAGTCAGCTCCAGAGTAACTATAAAATGCAGCTGTTATTCTTTTCCCCTTTAATTCTGTAATATGAATAAAAGTTTACATGTTACAATGAGAAAAGGTTTTCCCTCCAGGAAGGACGCAACACCAAAATACAAAATTTTACAGGGCACCTTGCTAGAAATATCTGTATCATGGACTGAAATATATTTAATCAAAATAACACCTCAGACTATTGTATTTCTATAATCACATGTCTATTGCAAAATGAAGGGCAATGGAGATATCTAACTAGCAGAAGCACTAGTTAGGACATATATATTGTGCAGTGAAGCATCATAAAGCCTTATATTACTCCAATGCACCTGGGATAAGCTCTGCCATCAATCCAGGTTTACTGGCTCTGATACTGTCTCGTTCTGCTGTGGCCACTCCAATTATATTATTCTTTGTTGCTGTGAATACATGTCTTTGATTCAGGATTGCAAAGAAACTAGTAAAATAAGAATGAAACTCCAAATGTAAGAAAGAATAATTTTAAACATGCAGTATTGTTCTTAATGCCTTGTGCAGAACTATACTTTTTATGTGCACACGAGCACAGATAAGAAACGGGGGGGGTTGGGGTTTTATTAATGCTACTAAAATTCTGAAGGAGCTCGAGCTTAGATTTGAAGCTGCTACCTGGAAAGGTCTGTCTGTACTACTGACTATATACAGCACCTTTTAAATTTTATTTGCTAAATATTTGAAGCCCTAATTCCCACCAACACCTCTTCAAGCTGCCTGAGCAGTAGCAGCTGACAGGGAGATGAAGATGTTTGGGAATCTACAAGCTTAATAAAATGCATTTACATGGTCTTGTGTGATAAGCTGTATCTATGTTAGAGATCAGTAAACTCTGGGGTACGTCATTTCCCATCATCTTTTGGCTCAAATCCTCAGATTCCTTTCCAAGGAAGAGGAGTGTTGGCTGGGAGATGTGACACTGACAGGATTTAGGAGGGGACATCAGAAACAAGACAGAGCAGGGCACAGGAGAGTGCATCTGCCCTGCAACAGATACAGCTATTCCATTGCTTGGCTGTGAATAAGTCAAAATCTTCCCCAGCTGCAAGATTTTGGTCAATAAATGAGATTAGTACCTATGCTGATCAAGAAAAAGATGAAGAATATTTTAAAGACGTTTTGATAATGTCAAAAGATAGTAATTTTAACCCAAAATAACTTCAGTTCTTCACAGATTCTTAGAAAGAACATTTTAGAATGACATAGCTTTGTACTTGAATAAATTGTTAATTTAATGAGTCACACCAGCAAGCCTAGCTTTTAAGCAGCATGATTTACCAGTGAATCACAAAGTGACTAACAAGTCCTTATTGTTTATTTTGCCCTTGAGAATAGAGATTCTCAAAGGGGCCTAATGTGTTATTACCTCTGGATACAATTCAGGCAACTGACAGCTCAGAATGAGACACAGATTTTCCATAGATTTTTCATGTCCATATCTAGAGCTCTTAAACAGACCTGTTCTTCAGATAAATAGCAGCATTAACAGGAATATTTGCTTCTATAGTCTACATTAAAGAGCCACTAGCTCCACGTCAGAAGTAGAAACCCTCAGCTACACTAAATTATCGTATTATGGTTCAGATAAAAGAAAATAATTTTTTCACCAAGGAAATGTACTTCAAAATTAATAAAGAATTGCTATTTCAACCCAATATGTACTTGTTCAACAAAATATGCAATCATATTCCACTGCAAACATCGAATACATTTTCTTCCTCCAAAAAATCCTATCTTTTTGTGGTGGTACATCCTGCTCCCCTCTCTTTTCACACTGCCCTGTGATCGGAGAAATACTTGTTAGACTCAGCCTTGATGAACCAGTCCTGCCTCCCTTATGGAGATACAACTATTTATGAGAGTGCATTGCAAACCATCTAAGGAGATGGTTCTCTTGGTAAAAGAGCATTTATTTTTTCTCATCCTTCAACTGCCTAACTCAGCTCACTAAATATCTCCTCGAATAATTACAATTACACAACTGTTAAAGGGGGGGAAATGAGAAAAGAGGACTGTACTGGTTTGGGCAGGGTTACAGTTAATTTAGCTGATTTTCCTCAGAGCAGCCAGCACAGTGTTGTGTTTTAGATTTGGCACCAAAACAGTGGTGAACAAATTGAAAACAAAGGAATCTTGCATTTGTTTCTACAAAATTTCAGGACATCTGATACTGAAATAATTCCTTTCTAATGCTTTTTCTCAATGAATTGACACAGCAGCAAAAATGAATATTTCTATATTATTAGAGCTTCAGCATGAATTCATTTGCAGGTATGAGCTGTATCCTTGCCTCTTTAAAGTTTGCCTTCCCAGGTTTTATAGAAAAATTCAACCCAAGAATCCAGGTTAAGATTATACAATGCCCTGTCCATAGAAAATTCATGTGTCTAAGTAGCTTTAAATTCTTTAGTACCAGCTGTTCTCTTACTGAATTTCTCTCACCCTTTTGATCCTCAATCTGTTGCTCTAAACTATGCTTTGCTGTGGTTTTCTTCAGTAGGGAATATCAGAGAACCCACAACTTAGTCTTGATTCCATGCCCTTCCAAGCATGGCATGTCTGTAGTTTTTATCCATAGGAAAAAGTATAAAGCAATTTTATAGCAGAGTTGGTTCCATTTGCTTTATTGAGAGCTTTTTTTTTTATTTTTAACCTTTCTGGTTACCCAGAATTCTCACTTATTCCAAAGGCTCATGTTTAGTGAAGTATAAGATTACAGACAGTTTCCAAATCTCTACTCCCTAAACCTGCAGCAGGAGTACACTGTGCACTGGAAAACACCTCACTGATATAGTTGCCATGGCAAAGCTTAATACAAGTTTAGAGACTGGGCATGCAGCCAAGAAGAAAATGAGGAGAGCTGACACATGACATTTCGCCCTTTGGTTTTTTTCATACAATTTGCTTTCTGCAGCTCTTCTCAAGAGCACAAGAAATGTTTCAGCTTCAATTATCTCCACAAGAGCTTCATTCTTCCCCCCTTTTCTTTTTTTTTGCTCTAATAGTCAGAGCTATTGTGATTTTTTTCCTTCAATTCCCAAACAATTACATATGTGTTCATCGAAAATAATTCCTACAAGGATTGTTAGCATATGTGCTGTTGATTTCCTTTTAATTAAAGGAAGCTAGATTGGAAATTGGGAACAGAAACCTAATAGCTTCCTTCTCTTCAGCTACAGTTTAATTTGATAAATCATAGTCAATAATTGATAACCAATAAGGACAGCATTTTCAGGGTAAAAAAAAAGGTACCAGTCTATTGTAAAACACAGATTTTTTTGGTTTTTTTTGTTTTGTTTATCATTCTAAACTGAGCTTACAAACTCCATCACTTATTGCATCACTGTTTAAGCCCCATCATCTTCAGCCAGTGTTGGGCAAGGTTGGTATAACCTGATTGAGCAATTGCATCCAGTTAACTTCAACAAAAGCTGTATAGTAAAATTCTAGTATCTTTAAATATAGAGACTCTCTATCAATACAGAGCCTCCGAGCCCTCTGATCGTTTATATTGTGAGCTTGGCCAAGGCCATCACTCTAAAGGGGGTTCTGGCTGGCACGAGCAGTCTGTGGCCACTGCCAGTACAGTTCTAGAGCAGCCCTGGCCCAGGTGGGGACAAAGGCTCCTTCCCTCAGTGCTGCTGAACCCTGGACACAGTCCTGCTGTGCTTTCTGCTGTGCTCTACAGCTGAGGCCAGCTTCCTCCCCTCCTTTCTAGCCCCAAGGCACCCCAGCAGAGCTTTAGCAGTCACAGGAGCACAGCCTGCAGAATTCTGCACCTTCTGTGTGTCTGAGTCCTGTTGGCATTCTGCCACAATTCAAGAAAGCTTCTCTCCCTTGGATAGCAATGAGGCTCAAGGTGAAACACATCCAATATCAAAGCCCTGGTCTGCTACAACAGAGAGCAAATTAAACTTAGCATCTGGCAACTATAACCTGGTCATACATCTTTATTATTCCAAAACAAGCAATTCCAGAAAACCTCTTCCTTCAAATACACTGAGGCTTTCATTTTATTCAGATTCCAAAATGAAATTTAGAGTGTCTTCTACAGTAATGAAACTTTGTCTCCCAACTGATTTTAAGAAATCCACTACAAAATAAATAACTTCATGGCAAAAAGGACAAGTTTGAGCAGCTCCACTGTATTCTGTACCCTCACAGTAATTAGTCAGAGGCCTAGATTTCTAAACTCTTTCATAAGCTGTAGTCTCTCAGACGTGCCTCTTAGCAGGATTTGTACCAAACAAGTAAACCCTTGGTGAAATGTTCTAAAACTCAGAAACACTTTAAACTCATACCCTCAATGAAATACAATTGTGAGGAAGGAAAGTAATCAGTAGGCTAGTGCACAGTAAGAAACATACAGCAGGTGCAAGGTGGGCAATCCTTTGAAACAATGTGAGCTATCAACAGCAGTATTAAATTAGGAGGAAATAAAATAGAAACATGAGGTACTTACTCATGATCTTGAGCTTATAAACAAGGGCTGGCAGCCACTATCCTTAATTACAAGGACAGTCATTCTCCCTGTCACATGGAAGCAATCACTCATTGCCAAAAGCACCTGTAGGGATGCTAGGAGGAGTAACTGCCACAGGCAGGCATTTCTGACTAGATCAGAAATTTTTTAATATGAATAGTGACAGTGTTCAGCTGAAATGACTGAATGTGGACTAGGTTGAAACAAAGCACCCAATAACCTGATGGCTTTATGAACATAATGAAAACTCTGCATGGCAGTACAGAGGGTTTACAATTGCTGCAAGCTATTTGGCCATCTGTCCAGACAAAGGTCAATGTAATTAATAGTTTAAAGACATACACTGACATGGAAAAGTAGAGACCAAAAAGAAGATAATTTAAATCAAGAAAATAAATACTTTGATTCCACAGATAACACCATTAATTTATTCCAGAAACACCAATCTATTTCCATATAAAATGCTGTAGGAAAACATTACCATAACCCTTAAACAGATATTTCAGCCATATTAAAACATGAAGGATATCAAGCTTTAAGACCTGGTTGTGGGATATTAGATCATATTAAGAAGCTTACAGTTACACACACAAAACCACATTTGATCAGACACCAAAGCCCATCCAAGAAGCAACTCTAAAAAGTTAACTCTTCCACCCTTTCAGCCCTCTTGTTTAGGTTGCCAAGTTGGGAACACCAATTTTATTTTTAATATATGATTACACTGCACAGAACTCGGAAATCACAAAGAAGGTGATCACAAGAAATGCTAGAAAAATAAACAGCATTTAAAGGACACAATTCTACAAACAAGAATGGCTAGAGGTCAAGAAAATGTAATTGTTTGGGTGAGGAACACTCACAGCTGAATCTGCAAGGAAATGCCAGAGGTTTCCAAACCAGCAATGGTCTATGGAGAGCTGCTCAGACTCATGGTTTCAATTCCCCTGCTTTTGCTATCCATAGTAAATTCCTGCTCCCAAATACCTGACAGGTATTCTGCCACATCTTAGGGTGCATTTCTAAAAAACCTGCTCCTGGCCTCCTGCTTGCGGCTTTCAAGCAGAGCACACCACATTCAAGTGCAGCAGCACCTGAGGACTGCTACTGCTTTGAAAATCCCAGAAACATCACTGTGTCTATGCTGGAAACATACAAACCTGATGACCACAGACCTCTAGAAACACTAAACAAAGCTCTGCCATCCAAAAACCTACCAAAGCAGAAAAAAAAAACCAGTCAGATCCAGGAAAATGTCAGCCTTAACTTAAATGAAAATGCACGTACTAGATTTTATTTTCATATTAGCAGTTGCCAAAGGGATGTTTCCTGGGATCTTTGAAGCTTAAATCTCATGGTCTTAAAAAGAATGTGGGACCAAACATACAATTTTCAGCCACAGAATGCTCGGAACAAGCACTACTCTGATTTGCACTGCTGGGGATCCAGCATCCACACCCTCAGGGACAAATGAGTGTCACTAACCCAGCAAACCACTGGGGGTGCAGCAAAGAAGGAAATCTTGCTCCTTCTTCTCTTTTGGAAGCATTGCATCTGTCACAAACCCAGAAAGGTGGCAGCTTAAGTAGGAACAGTTTTGAAGCTTCTGATGGACATGTGTGGGAGCAAGTTCCAGACAAAGAAAAACATCCACTGCTGAGTGATTATAAGAACTAATATCCAATTTTTTAAGCTTTTCTTTAAAAAAAAAATCTGAATCTATTTAAAATATTAGGCTGCCTATATTTAATCCTTATTTGGTAGAAATCTATATAGCTTTACTGAATTTAGCACAAGTACACTGATTTTTCTCTGGCCAAAGATCTAAATGCAACTTGGACATAAGTAAGTTCTGCGAAATTTCATAGGAATTAGGCACATAATGCCACAAAATTCATTTACAAACCCCTAGAGATGGAGCATGACTAAGAATCACTACATAGGATTTGTGTTCTATCCTTAGGAAGAAACAGTTCTCAAATGCACTACTGTCATGCTACAAGAGAAAAAAATAGCTAAACTCAGTCCTTCTTCATGAAAAGGTTTTAGCAACCCCATAAGGGATGCAGAAATATGTTAAATTTTACTGAGTGAGAAATATATGTGTCATAACCTACAGCTGTTAATGATAATGAAATATCTGCCAGCTGCCATAATCAAAGCAACAGTAACTCAACTAGTTAAAATACCACAGTTAGAATGACTGCCTGCCAAAGCATATTAACTTCAGGTAGCATCTCTACAACTGACAAAACAGACATCCAGTGCAAAGATAATCCTCAAATTATAATTTTCTCACTTAGTGGATTTATGTGATTTAACATGCAGTCATTTTCTCATTAAAACCTAAATATAAAGTACTTGAACAAGTGATTGCTGTATTCAAACCATTACAGAGCATTTCTTTCGTGGTGCTCCTGCCTGTGGTAGCCAGAACATGAAAGGATTTGCTTTTAAAAGTCAACATGCTGTAGGAGTCAGGCATCCTCAAGCTACTTCACACATCCAGCTGCTGTAGGAAACAGCCCCTGGGCCCTGGACAGGTCAGAAATTAAAGCCTCTCAGCTTTTCTACAACCTCCTCCCCTGCAAGCAAGGTCACCCCACTGCACATATCCCATCTAAGCCTTTTAAAACCCCGACCTTCAATCCCTTAGACCTTTCTCTTGTTCTCACAGAGTTCTGGTTTATCAGATGACCCTGGAGCAATGACAATTATCCCCACAACTGCACACATCCTGAGCCAAGGACACGGTCACTGCCAACTGGCCTTGCAGCCTTCCCCAGGGCCGCTGGAAACAGCTGTATGGGCAATATGCACACACTTCCACAGCTGAAGGAAGGGAACAGTGATTGTCAAAGCCTGCAGATTAGCTAACACCACACAGGTAACAAGTGAAACCATTTACTGAAAAAAAAAATAAATAAAAATTAAAAAAAAACAGTTTCATTTTAAGAAAGAAGTATTTTGCCTTACAGAAATGGTGACACATTAAAAAATTAGATTTACAGAGGCAGTAGATCTTCTCATATAAATTGATTCAAAGTGCATCTTAGGTATTAAAAAAGAAGTCAGAGATAGTCAAGATTTTTTAATTTACAGTTCACTGGCTCCACATTATTTACTTGCTAGTGTATCAAACTGCCACAGGAATAACCATCTCTAAACACCACCTTGCACACCCAACCTCAAAACTGCCCTTCTCAAAAGTCACAAAACAGTACAGCTTTCAATGAAACTAGCAGAAAGCTAATATCCAGATCTCTTTAAATACAAGTGAATTCTTAATTTTCATTTGCTACAGTAAGGCATGACAGACACAGGCTGGATCATGCTGTTTGTGAAAATGGGAACACTCCCTGAATTTTTACAGAGCTTTCAGGCATGCCCAAATATTTCTGGCACACTGTGAACAAAGTTTGGGAAATGACATAAAATGAAGATGCTTTTAGGAATTTCATTTCTGTTCCTCATATTGCACAAGGATTTACAAAATGATGCCACATATATCCAGCCATAGTTCCTAATGATGGCAATGCAAAATGAATTTCAGGGGGTTCCTAAACAATATATTTTTAATATATTTCATCAAAATGATGGATATTCATCTGACAGAGCAACCTACGTGACTTTGGGGTGGAAGAGAACAGGACAACCCTGTGAAAAGCAGAAGATCCAGGTACCAAGGCACTGAAAACTAGCAACTGTATTTAGAAGTCAATCCTACCCTACTTAGCAGGCCAATCATAATGAAAACACAACTCAACCAAGCACACTCCAAGTTCTTGCACACAACTACCTAAAATTACCCATTAAAAAACCTATTCATTAGTGACCACTGTGTTACAAGAGGGTTTTCAGATGCCAGCAAACAGTACATGAACTAAAAATGCTTTCCTAGTTAGAATTGATAAAATAATTTTTACAGCTCTATTCTCTAATAAATTACAAACCTCATGTTGAAAGGCTTTCTTCCCCTCATTCACAGCAAAATGAGATATGGTATTTCAGTGCTGTTCTCAATAGGCAGCCATAATAAATATCTCCTGAATAAATCACATACTCTTCCACATAGAGAGAAAGGCTGTTAGTGAACCAAACACTGAGATACCTCTTGACATCAGTAACTAAGAACACAGCCACACTCTTCAGCTTTCCATTTGCTTCCCATTTATTTTTGACCTGTTTAGTGTTCGTGAAAACACCCCAAAACTTTCAATAAGAGTTTCCAAATTGACCAGCGATTTAGAATTTCATAGAATAGAATGCTATATTATTCAGATATTTGTATCCTTTTAAGTAAAGTTACAATTTCATAAGAAAAGTTTATTTTTGAGGTGGGGTCACAGAAACAACCTATCCAACAAATGTGTTTGCAGGTTATGGGAAATGCCAGAAACAATTTGAAGAGCATGTAATGGGTGTTAGAAATGGGAAAGTTGCTTGTGTTTGGGTTTTTTTACCCCACAAATTATTTCAATGACAAAAAAAATCCCCGCTGTTGAGAATGAAAAACTAAGAAGTCAATAGTTACATAGTCAAAGCAAAAAAAATCCTCAGGTTTAGGGTACTAGTATGGCCTTGGAAAGAGCCAACCCACAGCTGAAAGCAACTACCCACTGACTCTGCAATGAACACTAATCACATTGCTCTTATTGGTTTCTCCCTGAACTTACTCAAGGCACTGCTAATTTTAACTTTAGTTTAGAAAACAAGAATTTCCCATACCAGGGACTTTGTTTCTTCACAGACATCAGTCTCTATATAAAATTTCCATAGGAGAGATTTTTTTAAAGTGCTTCACAAACAAGATCTCTCCATACAAAACGGTCACTTCTGCTTGTGTGAACAATCCAAGCAAGCATAATATCCTGAGAAAGGCAGAAGAAACCTGCATACCTTTCCTCCTTTGCAAATTATGCAAGCACCAACACAATCCCCCTCAGGACTCAACAGCAACAGGTTATGTTGAAGCCACATCAAAAGCCAGAATACATCTCTTCTTCAAATCACATAGCACACATTCTGCACACTGTGCCCAATCACAGAAATACAGAAAAACAAGGGTCACTTTCTCGTGTCACAGCTAACTTAACTATGATTCAAAGAGCTCACTGAGGTCAAAGGGGAAAAGATTTGGCATAAATCTCAATAATTCCACTGAGTTATGTGTGAACGCAGTTCTTCAGGCAGATTATCTGCCACAACACTGCCTCTCGAGTTCCTCTTGGAGTACAGTAAATTCCCTGCTTATAAAATTACCATGAACTATCAGCTGAGATGGTTTAAACCCACATCTGCTACCACCATGCAGTACTCCACATCCTACTACAAGTAACTCAGAGTGCAGGTACCTCTATGCTGGCTGCTGCTCCCCAGCCATGGCAACCCAGGCAGGAGAAATCCATTTGCAATTGTTTATAACCACAGTCATCACCACAACACTCCAGCACTCTCACATTCAACTGGAATCAGGCTGAAAGTGTCTTCTTTATCCTGTGGGGTTGAAATAAGCAGCTTTTCAGAATAACACAACAGGAGCCTATACCAAGTTACTGCTAACGGAGTGGCTGAAAGGGGTCACAGAAAGGTCCTCCAGATCAAAGAATGGAATGACACATGTAAGACAGCCAAGAACAAATCAAAACAAGACAGGCAGACTTCTGGCAAGGATGAAGCTGCTGGTCAATTTTAGAGGGCACAGATAGAAGCCCCTTCCAGATGAGAGCCACAATACACACGTCAATAAAGACAGACTCACAAACTGATGGGCGTGGGGAGAAAGACTTTAACAACTGCTCCAGTTCTCAGATGAACACAAGAGCCAGAGGCAGTCTAAAACCGAAGAAACATTGGTTTGTGCATCCTGGGACTAGTTCCACTGCACACTGGGGCTGGGGAGGAGCATTTCATGGCACTGCACCCTTCCACAATATGAAACACATGCCACAGCACTTTGTCCCAGCATTTTAATAAGTGTATTTCACAGCATTCTAACAGGGTGTCTCATGTTGCACAAAATATTAATAGGCAGAAGAGGTTATTTTGGGAGAACATGATTTAACAGTGATTTGCATTCACATGAGAATTCACAAAAATAGAGAAGTATTATTGTGGTAGGAATATGAAGCAGACACTTAGCCCCTTCTGTTTCAAACCACTTCCCGTAGAACTGTATTTTACCATACTTCCCCAAGACACAAAATGGAATTTTAAGAACTGGTGTTATATAATTGTGATAACATTGCAAAGCAGAACTGCCCTGCAACTTGCTCTAGACTAGACCACGGCGCTTTTTCTGTACCTCAGGGGAACTACTCTGGCAAACTACTTTGTTCTGTATCTTTTTGAGCTCTTTTTTACTTCTAAACAACCAACCTTCTGATCTCCTTAATATACAAAAAAATTAATAAATTCTTCAAAATAGGTACTTACACTATTGGCAATGTCATTAAGGCAGATTGAGCCCTTCCTAAACTTCACCTCACACTTAGCAAGCTCCCCCCAAGCCCTGCTGCCCTTCTCAGTGCCAGGCTCTCCTGAACAGCCACACACAAGCATATGAATGCATAGCATATAAAGACACGAGGGGTAAATCTTATTTTCAAATACAAGCTGTAAGAGAAGAGGTATTAAAAACCAAAATCTTTAGTCTCAACACTGGAAATAGTCCAAAGGGGTGGTAGTTCAAATAAAAGATTTTTTTTCTTAATCTGTGCTGGAAATTGGAAAGAATAACAACCATCTGCTACTTTCAGTTCTCTTGTGGACACTATTGAATGATGCAATGTTTTGCCTTTCAGAGCTTCAAAAACTGTGCAGGGATCTGCAGGGGAAGCTGAGAGAAGGAGGGGAAAAACGAGACTGAAGATAGCCCCAAAGTCTGAGGCCCAGACAGCTCAGCAGGGGAGCTCGGACCTGCCAAGAAGGCGGTGAAGCGACACAGCAGGACCCCGCCAGAGCCACAGAGCAAACAGCCTGACTGCTCCCCAGCTCACTGCAGAGAGCCTTCCTCTAAGCCAGGACGTGGTGGAAAATAACAGCAAGAAGGAGCTCAGGAACAAAAAGACCACTTGGCTCGAAACCACGTTCCAGGCAGAGGGACTGTGCTTCTCCAGGAGCAGCTTGCTGCAGCCCCTCAGCGCTGGAAGCAGCTGGCCCCAGCGAGTTCCTGCCTCCTGCTAGCCCCTGGCACTGCCCAGAGCCCCTCCGGTGCCTGGAGCTACGCGTTGGTGCTCCTTGCCACAGCTGTCCCACATTCCTGCAGCAGGCCAAGCTGAGAGCAAGTTGCACAGTGGAAAGCTTTTTCCACTTTTTTTCCCCAAGCACTGGCATATTCCTGTACTGAGTACCTAAATGTGAACTCCCCTACTATTTATGTCCAACTTTCATCACTTTAACTGCTGTTGATTTGACTGAAACATTTGGGCTTTTGCCCCAAAACATTCACAAAAGTTGTAATAAGTCCATTCAGTAAAGCTAAAGAACAAACACTAATAACTTTAGTGTATTTGTATAGGTGCATATACATATATATATAATTATGAAAATGGGCCAAGGTTTCATTCAAGTTCCACAATAATCAGACTTCCCAAAATCAGCTGAACTTTGATCAAATACAAAAAACCCATGGAAACTCATTAAATATTTATAAATCATTCCATAGCCTCAACTTTGACACTTCAATAACTAGTTCTGATAGTTCATGGAAACACTGAAGAAAAATGCTCAAATTAAGAGTTATTAAAACTCAGTTTAAAACACTACGAAACAAATAAGTTGATTTTACTTAAAGATTTCATTTATTTTGTGAAAAACGTCCATTAAGAACTCACCAGATGACATCCCCATTATCTTTTCAACTTAGTCATATTTTATAATACAAATGGAGTATAAAAAGTTGAAGTCAAAATTCTAATAAACTCACAAGGCTTTTCATAAAGAAAAGGTTGTAGAAAATCACTCACATACCAAACATGAAAATACAACCTTAACAGGTAACAAAAACAATTGTGGTTTCATAAAAATATTCAAGGAATAATACTCCAAAATGCTTTTAGGAAACATTCCTGTTTACATCAGTCAACTTCATAAAGCACTAAAAACCACATACCATAGCCACAACTCCAGAAGTCACTTAAATCAGCTCCTGTACTCATAGCAAGTGTACTCAGCAGTTTTAACAGAGCTGTCTCAGCATCTACTTACAGAACCCTCACCTCTCCTGCCCTTAATTCCACTAACAAGCCAAAATCCCCCTTCTCCAAGCCCCCACCACATTATCATCATTATTATTACTATTATTATTATTATGCAGCTGCTTATGTCTCACCCAATTTGTTTCTGTGATTGAAATCAGCAGCAAGAGATTAAGACTAATGATGAACAGGTGATCAGAGTCTCCCAGAATAACAAGGGCCATGACCAACACTCTCACCCATGGCAACTGGGGAAAACAAACAAAAAAAAACCCAAGACCATGCTGGACCCCAGCATCACAAGCCTTTCTTCATGAAGAACCCAGCTTTTGATCAAGGAGGACTTTACTTTTATTGCTCAGAAGCTGGAGCTTCACTGACTTTCACAGGGCAACAGGGACTAGCTCAGCAAATCCCGAAGGGCTCCCATTTCCCAGGCAGAACCCACAGGAAGCAGCAGGGCTCCCACAGGACACTGACCCTGCAGGCAGCCAGCCATGGCAGCCGTGGGCTGGGCAGCTCCATGGGCTCTAGAGTGCCTTGCCAGACACCTTGGGCCAGGTGTCTGTGGTGGGCATTGCCAGTGGGGATGGCCACTGTGAACGGAGGCTGGGGCTGATTCCATCTGGCTCCACAACAGTCCCACAGCCGGGCACTGCTGAGCCCTCAGAGGAAGCTGGTGGTGCCTCTCTAAAAGAAAAAACATTTGAGAAAAGGCAAAACTCTGCAAGGCAGCAAGCAAAAAGTATAAGAAAAAGCCTTGTAACCACCAAGGTCAGAGAAGGAAGGAAAGATGAGAAGGTCCTCCAGGCATCTGAAGGGCACAGAGCCTACAGAGGAGCCCACACCAGAGCAGGTAGAGATGCCCTGAAGGAAACCACAGCCTTTAGAGAGCCCATTCAGGAGCAGGGAGAAGAGTGAGGAGGAAGGAGCAGCAGATAGGAGCTGTTATAAAGTGACTACAACTCCCATCCCCTCTATATCACTCACTGTGTTATTTCATTGCCTCTATTTGTCGCCATCTGAATCTAATTTATTTGGCAGTAAATTAATTTCCCCCTAACTGAATCTGTTTTTCCTGTGATGGTAGTTGGTAAGTGATCTGGCTTTTGTCTTAACCTGCCAGATTTTTATCTTGCCCTCTCACTCTGCCCTGTTGACAAGGAGAGTGAATGAGCAGCTAGGTGGGCATTTGGCTGCCCTACACAGTCAACCAACCACACATCTGCAGCCAGCAATCTTGATGACCTGACCTTCCACAGCCTCCACCAGTTTGCAGTAGTTCTGCAGAGCTGAACATGTGCTGAAAACCCCTCGAATGCTATGTGATGCTTATTTCATGGATTCAGGTGCAACACCACGGTGAGGAGGACAGATGGATAACACTGTCTCTTCTTCGTGACCTGAACCTCCTGTGGGGGTGGTGGGGCAACTACCAGGGCTGCTGCAAAAATGGTTGTGTAGTGCTCACAAAGGGGTTGCCTTACAAAATCCTGGCCACCTCTCAGTGAAATTTCAAGTACACATCCACAAGCCTCTGTATGTGCCTGCATTTGCCTCAGGAGTCTTGCATCACGTTGTTTGGTCATGCAGAAAGCAGGATCAGCCAGTCAATAAAAATCCCAGAACTGGTGTTCAAGGGATAACAAAGGAGGAATAACATGAATTTATGAGATTCCAGCATATGCAACTACTACATCTTGCAGATGGTTTCTAGTGGATATGGGGAGGAATAACAGAATCCACAAACATCAGAAGGATATGACACCAATTAAGAATACCAAACACTTAATACAGGAAGCCTTACAGTCTGAAAAGAAGTACGGACTGTAGTAGGGCTGGGGTTTGTTTCCGTGCACATGCATTTTCATTTGTCTGCACAAGCCACAGGAATTCAATACAAAGCAGACTGCCAAGTTCCAGCAGCTTTGGAAACCCACACTTCTCTTTCCTCATGCACGGACAATTCACAGAACTGCATTCAGGATGCTGAGCCAAATTCAGTGTGTCAGGGAGGCAACTGGTTGAAATGACTTCTCAAATGTAAATGTTATTTGAGCCATCAAAACAAGGATATTTAGGAAATTAAAAATTTTGTTCAAAAATGTATCCATAGCTCTAACTTCAAATGTATCTAGAATCACAGTTTTCAAAGTGGACATAAAGAAATACTCAGCTATACATATGTCATTCCTTAAAAATGCCTGTGTAATCCAGCCCAAAAAAACTTTCAAGAAAGAAGGTACAACACCTTTTCATGGGTTATAAGTTTCCTCTGTGCTTAGAAAGAAATGCAGCTCTGGATAGAAGTCCGAGTCAATTAAAAAATTGTAAAAGAAGACAGTGAACACTCATACTTGCTGTACAAAAAGAGATAATGGAGCAATCACTGAAAACCTCTACACTGGGGAAATCATCCTGACACAAAGATGCTTTACTAGTTAGTTCAACTATGCCTTGAACCCAAATTATACTTACCCTTCTTCCTGTGGTATTTATTGATATTCTGCACACTGACTCTTTTCTAAACTTTAACCTTTCCTTGAAAGTACTAGTAGATCTTATTCAACCCAGTTATCTCCATCTCAGCCATGGGCAAAGACATCTTACTTCACTTGATGTCATTCTCATTTATCTCTGCATTCCCATCAGTCCTCAGAAAGGCTCATGGGGCAGCCTCTGGCAAATTGCTCAATCTTTCCTCTTCCCCATGCCAACATTTTAAAGGTTCCCTTTGATCTTAGCTGCAAGTCTGGGATGAATAAACCTCCCCAGACCAGGAGAGGCTACAAAAACAAATCATAAGTTTTATCATTGCTTCATTGTCCTCAAGGACCCTTGGCATTTTGTGGAGTCTATCTTCTTACAGGCACTCTTTCAGCTCCAGTTAATTTCCTATTTCCAGCCCTTTTCAGTATAACCCTGAATCCTGGCAGAAAGTCACGTAAACATAAGTACACTTGTTAAAAAGAAATATGTATTTACACACACACAACTTGCTCTCATTCCTTAGTTATAAATAACGTCTTGTCTTCCCTGACTAAAGTAACACACCTTTCAACATCTTTAAAACAAGCCAAATTACAGCCCTGACCCAAATAACCTCTTTTTTAATAGCCAAATTATATTTCTGTTGTGAATGCTTTGCTTAGATGAAATTATCTTCAATTTAGCTTGCCCTATACTTATGAAGTCATGCAGTGGTATTTTTGCCATGCTTCTCCAGATATTGAAGCAAGGAGATTAGATGGATAAAGGCATATTTCAGCCTCTAGTGATCTGATTTATACTTGGATACATTATTATTTTTAGCTATACAGACTCATAAGTATTCTGAAAAATCAAATTAGATACAGATACTAGGTTTAAGAGAAACTAGAAGAAACTTATTTCACCAATATGAGAAACAAAATACCCTAAATCCAACAGAGCTACCAAAGGAGCATAGGCATTAAAGCAATTGGATATATAGAACTTCTGTACTGCTAAGATTTTACCGTTTTAAAACGTAAAAAATGTTCTTCTGTCTTTTGTCACCAATATTCTGCATCTGTCTTCTGAAATCTATATAAGCTAAATGCTTCTTTGTGTTCCTAAATTGAAAAGACCTTAAGAACAATTTTCCCGAGACCTTGATTTCTAATAAATGTGGGGTTATGTGTAGATGAACTAACTAAGCAGAAGAAGATATTAGGTCTGAAGATACAGGTGTGAGCACAGGCAAGGTGAAGAGGGGAACTGGGGATGGCAGCAGGGCCCGTCCCACAGCACCTGACACAGAGAGCAGGGCAGCTCTGGAGATGGCAGCCAGCTTTAACCAGGATCTTCATCCATCAGGTGGGTTCAAGATGATGAGGCAAGTCTGAGGCCAGGCTTGGTGGTCAATGGGTCAGACACAATCTGTAGGGATTTCCAGAAAGACCCAGTGTGACAGGACAGCCCTACCTGTGTGGGTCAGAGTCCATGGAAAAGGACAAGCTCTTCCTAAACTGGAGAGCAGCAATCTGGAAGCACTGCTTAAACAGGCGTTGGTGGCTCAGAGTTGAGTTTGAATCCTCCTCCTGGGGTGGGAGGCCCCAATAAGGCTGGTCAGGGCTGTTATCAGTGACTCAGGACACTTGACAGAAGCTTCCTTGAAATCAGTGGGATGCTGCCCTGTTGAAGTTTGCTGTTGCAAGAAGCATGTCGCTCACCCCAGAGAACTTGGATGAACAAATTTTAAGGTGTTATCAGTGCTATATCAATCATGGTATCATTACAGGGAAATCAGAAAATTAATCTTTAGTGAACAAGAAGCAAATTGAGTTGCTATATCTCTCAGTCTCTAAATCCTTTCTCCATGACAATTTAGTAGGGTTTTAGTATATAGGATTTCCATTCACCCCCTCATCTACCACCACCACACCCCTCCCAGTGCTTGCGTGGAGAGACTTTTGCTCAAAGGACAACACAGCTCTCAGTAAAAAGTAAAAGTGAAAGGAATTGGCTCTTTCTAACAGGACAAGTTTCCATTAAGTTCATTCTACACCACTACTCAATGTGTTTTACAAATCAGACAGGTGACTTTCTTATCAAGACTGTTAGAATGCAGCCTAGATTGTGCTTGTGTATAAATGGAAAAAAGAAAAAACCTCACAAGTCATCGCAGCCCAAGGAGGATCAATCTCTTCCAGAATCAATGAGGTCTCTACAAAGGCAATTGTTTTACAGCAACCAGAGAAGCAATGAAATTCAGAGAAAGTTCCTTCTGGCATGTGTGTCTAATAAACACAGCTCCCATATATGTTCCGACGGCTGAAGCTGTTTATATGACCTTCCATCCGAGCAATTTCTCCATTACTGTTCTATCTTTTAGTTGTTGTGCTTGGCTGTCAGCAGGGTTTATTTTCAACTTGTTTAAANAAAAAAAAAAAAAAAAAAAAAACAACTCCAAAACAAAAAGACAAATGTAACACAGTCACAATTCAATCCATAGTGATTCCTGCAGTGTTTTTAGCAAAGCATGCATTTATAACAGTGACCTGAGCTACCTCACTGGGCCCAGACGAGAAAGGTCACCTTCTTATTCAGAGTTGCATGTTTTCTGTACCCTGCTGTTGGAGCCATTTGGAGAGACTGCAGATGGTGAGATATCACAGTACAGAAAAAATGAATAATTCCAAAACCTAGTCCAAAACTCTTTTAACACAAAAAGCCTATCCTTAATCCCTTGCATAGCTTGATTTAATTTGAGCATGACATAGCTGACCTTTCAAATACCTTTTAAAATTAATTTTCTTCCCATTTCCAACACTTTAATTTCCACAGCGGACACACTTTGAAGGAGCAGTCTAACCTATAAAAGCATTAGCATCACCCAACTTTTTTAATCTGTAAAGTCTGGAACAATTAACTCAGAGTAACAGTTTGTTTCACAGTGGTTTGGAAATGACACAGTGTGCAGAAGTTTCACAGCTCATCAGTTTTAGAACATTTTCTAAACAAGTGCTTGTAATCTAAGATCAATTTCAGTCTAACTTATGAACATTTTTTAATGAAGTCAAATAGTGACATAATAATTTAAAAGATATTTTTAATTCCCAGTTAGTAAACCAGTAGCAAATCCAAAAGCACTGTTTTCCAACAGTTCTTTCTTTAGTGCTTTTGGCCTAACACCAAAGGCAAATTTTTGTTTATCTTCAAAACATTGTTGTGTCTGAAAGTGATGTGTCACAAATGGAAGAAAGATAATTTTAGCTGGATGTGTAAATCAGTTTGTTTTCTGCAAATTTATAGCATTTGGAGAATACATTTGGAAGTTATGCATAACACTTTTTAATAGACTGTATATTAGCAGCACACTTCTGAGTGAAACTGGCATTTATTCCTGTTTCAATTTCACACTTATTATTTGCCAGTTGTATTTTAGCCTGTCCATACTCATATCTTGAGTTAGCACAATGCAAACAAATTGTCTGCATGCAAAATTCAGTGCAATGTTGTCCTAGTTTTAACACATTTCAAGGACAGATACAACAAATGACTCAGAGATATTCTGAGTAGTGGTAAACAGAAGATAACTGCTAGTGGGTGAACAAAGCCATTATTTCCCTGTTCCCCTATGAGTTGATTTAAAAACTAAAATTGAATAATTACTATATGACACCCTTGTCAATGTCACGAGACGTTGTGTTAAGACAATAGCAGGCATTCCTCAAAAACCATGCTAAGACTATTTTTTTCTTGTCAGTGTATGTTCAAAACAACTATGTACTTGAGTTTTCAGTTCTGGAATTTATTAGTATTTATGGAATTCAGCAGTGCTTGTTTCCATGTGGGTAAAAGGGGCCACAAAGCCTTTACCTCTGTCATTTAGAGCATTCCCTGCAAAGTACTTATCCCCTTTAACACCCATGCATGAAGAGTTGTTGAGGCTCTGTTATAAATGGGTTCCTGAACAATGCAACCTGTGATATGGCTTAAACAGCCATGATTGAAATCACCCTGCAGCAGCAGTCAACATTTGGCTGTGAAATTCTGAGTAACACCAAGAGAAGGCCTTCGAGATGTTGAAAAATGGAGTGGTGGTGCTTGTTAGACAGTGGGGTTTCAGTTGGTGTGAGTGCTGCCCAGCCTTAGATTAGGAGCTGATACAAGTTTCAGAAAGGAGTAATGGCCATTTTCTATCCTCCAAGGCAAGGGCTCTGTTGGAACATTTTACTTGCATAATGGAGCAGAGGAGCAAAGATTGTCAGAGTTCTGTGTCTGACCTTCTAGCATGGCAAGTTGAAGAACAGATGTAAGGAAATAGGAAAAGGCTGAAAAGCAACTGTTAAATGACATAAGTTAAAAAAATCTGACGGACCTGGATAAAAATTGTAGTCCTTGCTCCTTAGGCTTGTGCCTCCAGACTAACCTAACAAAGCTAGGGAAGCAAAATCACAAGGAAGAGATGAGCTAATAGGCATGGTCTTACAAGAATTACAATCAATTAAATCCAAGATGTAATTTACCAGGTTTCAAGTTACCATACAAATCCCAAGTGTGAGGGATTTCCCTGGGACCTTAGCTTGGGCTCACAAACCTTTCAGGAGACTGGAGGATCATTGCAATGGATTGTTACTTCACCACTGTGGAATTAACTAGCTCTGTGTAATTCTTCCTTTTAAACATGTCATTACAAACTGGGCATTCCTTCTGCTATTTGCCTCTTTGCTGCTGCCAGAGTCATAAAAAGCAAGATCTGGCAACATGGAGGAGCAACTTTGGTACATTTGTTTTCATCACTTTTTTCTTTTGGTTGCTATGCTAGTGTGTAAGCATAACAGATTAGATTTTGACATGCAGTCTCATGAAAAGAGAAGCCTAAAATTTGATTATAGTTAAACTCTAGCTTGCTTTCAGAACCTCTGTATTTTACCTCAGTCTTAAACAATACGTGGAAAAGCACCTGATGAAGAAACCATGTCATGTGTCTATTATCATCAAGACTTAAGAGATGAGGATGGGAAGACTTTGCTACAAAACTCCACAGAGTAAAAGAGCATCTAAAACTATACACAAGTCTTTTGTTCTTTATGTAGCTAGTACTAACCCAAATTATTCTGAGTCCTAGGAATGACCCAGATTGGCACTGTGATGTAGTCAGAAAGAAACCAGTCAAAAAATCAAAAGAGAAAGCAGAGATTTGCACAACCACTGAAACTTTCACTTTGTGGCAAATTCATCATACGTCTAAAGAATGACTTCTCTGTTTTTCTTCATCACAGCACACATTATCAACCTTTACACTGGACACAAGGCACCCATCACTTATTCTTGCTGTTGTTGCAATTCTGTCCCAAAAGGCTCATACAAACAGGAATACAGGGAGTTTGTCTCAGGCTTACAGTGCAGCTAAAGTTTGCTTTAACCTGTGTCATATCACAGCAGGCTCTGAGGGACCACTCAACCACTGATAGGCCGAAAAAATGGGCAACAGACTTCTCCATGCCCTTCCTCATCTTTGATCACGAGCTGAGCTCCAAACTCCAAAGGTATTCCCAGAATGTGGCAGTGACTTTGACAAACTGGCTCAAATCCTAAGAGGCCAGTTCAGACCTGATTGGATCATTATTAATTTACTAAGTAACAGAGAGTGATGCCTTAAATGGCTACCTAGAAACAGAGACTAGACAGGAATAAAGGAGGGATTTATTTGAAAGGCCTTCAGAGGTACACTCTGGGCTCCAGAGGCTCCTGCCTCAGTGGATCCTAAAATGGACAATGACAGGTCACAAGTTCTTCACACTTTTATATCAGCATAAATTCACCAAGCAGAACCCAGGCAAGGATGGAATTTCCCCAAGCTTGCCCCCCTCTCCCCAAGATGATGGTTTACAGTTCTTGTTCTGGGTGTCTTTGGAGATCAAGTTAGGGAGGTTTGTTATGTCTATCTTAACATAGAGAACAGCACTTAACAAGCTACAGGAAACTTCAGAGTTACACTAGCAGTACAGGATTTGAAAAAATAAAAGTTAAAACCTAAGGCATCAAGAGTATGTCAGAAGTGTTGGTGGGTGCTGAAGCAGGGCTCCATGTCCTGCTGTTACTGTTAACATTCCCCCTGGCACAGTGAAACTCTAACAAGAGTTAGCAGCATTTGCCCTGTCCCCACTGGCCTGCTGAGTATTTGTGTCATGCACTAGGCATTAGCAGGGAAGATTTTTAAAAGAAGAGTTATATTACTTACATATTAAGCAAGAACAACTCACATTTTCTCTAGCAGCTTGTAATTTTGATTAGGAAAAATAGCTGACCCTCTTACTCCTTGCATAATTAAAGAATCATGCTGTTCTCCCTGTGGTTTTTCTTGCTTATGATTTTCCATGGCAATCCATTAAGTGTTACAGTACAAACAGGGACCTAAACCATCAAATTTAATCAACACTACTTCTCACATATCAACATTTGTGCTCAAAAAACTGTACATTAAATAGTGGCTTTAACTTTTCCTCTCAAGTCTCCACCTCCTAATTGCAACTTCCCTTCTTTTGGTATCAAATATTGGCAAGGTCAAACTCTGCCACAGAACCTGCAAATTTCCTCAAAGAGCTCACTGAACTGGCCAATCTACTTATACAAACCATGACTGCAAATGTGTTTGGATTATCTATATATTTGGTATTCATGAGGTTTACAGTTCTAGCTTGTAGCCAGAATAATTGCTTTGATTTTTTGTAAGTCTCAAAGCAGAAAGCAAATAAAAAATATAATATGTTTACTACCACACACAGTTCTTTAAACTCCTGCTATATTTCCCCTGACAATTCCTTTTCCATCAATCTTCCTGCTCTTGAATATCTCCCTGACATTTTCTGCCATGGCAGCAAAGGACATCTTCTGGTTGACATAATGTAAAATTACTTCTAGTAAAGAACATTCTTTTCTTTTACTTAAAAGCAACGGGGCTTCATTCCTGGGTCTGAAAAAAACAAATAACATGAATAATCATCTTCATGTTCAAGATATAATTATTCTGTGGCACAATGGGTAGGTGTGTCTAACTGGAATACCTCCAAATAACCATCCCATTCTGAAGCCATTAGAGAATATATATAAGGTCTGTCACATTAGTGGTTTGCTCCTGGAGTTTGAGCACAATTGAAGCCTTTGGAAACAATTCCAGTCCTACCAATGGATCTGACCAGTCTTCAAGAGTATAATCAACCACTGGCATCCTCAGCATGTATAAATGCTCTTTGTCTCCTTCTCTGAAAGTTGTCTGAGAGGCAGAGATAAAAAGCAAACTCCAATGTCACTGTCTAGTGCTTCACTCACTGCACCTCAGATCTGTGTCATACCCTGTCCTCATCTCCCCTCTGCATCTCCAGCACATGGGTCCCTTCTCTCCAGGCATTTCATCAGGAAGATAGCAAAATCTCATCGGCAGTTTGGAAAGTTTTCCTTCTTACGCTATGATTAAGTGTCTCTCATCTTATTTCCAGGTAGCTCAATTTTGGCTGAACAAAGGTTTTTCAAACATAAAGTCTACCACAGGAGCCTGTAACACTATTTTTCTTCCTAAAAAACCCTCCATAGACAGTTTCATCAAGGGGAAGATTCATTTACTTAGATTAAGAATATTGAAATCCCCATATTTTTTTTCTCCTTCATTTTGTGTCTTCATACCATATTTTAAATACCTGACCTGAATTTCAGGAGGATGCTGGTGTGACTCTGGGGCTCCCTGAAGAAGAAGGGGGTATTTCAACCCTGACCCATCACTGCTTCTGGAATACTAATGTATTTTGCTGCGTGTATTCCAGCTCATTTAATAATTGTATCCACAATGTGAGGTGAAAAATGCAGGACATAATGTAGAGTACAGCTGGCACATTTGCACTTAAGAAATATCATTTATACTAGAGTCAAACTCACACCCGGCTAGAATTTTAGCAGCTTTTCCTTCATGAAAAAGATTTTAATTGCATCTTTCTATTGGTTCACTTTGTCTCTCCATGACATACGTGAGTAAAGACATCATGTTTTAATAAATGAAAGTGCTGGTTTAAAAGACAGGAGGGGGAAGCTGTTGTCTTGATTTAGTTTACAATTTGGAAAGACTTCAATAAATGCAGTACAGCAAGTGCTGAAGCAAAATGGATTAAAGAGGAAGCCTTCTCTCCACAGAACACAGAATGGCATTTACAGATGTACCCTCACAGCACACAGCACTAACAACTGGGTAAGGGCAACAGTCTGTTCAGCACCATCTTTGATACAATTTGCTCCCTTTGAAGCCTAAAATCTCAATAGGTGACACAGAAGAAAAGATTGTCTCCTGCTGACAAGCATCAGTATTTTGGCCTGGTCAGGCAGCAGAGGAACATTTCTCACCCAACAGATGGGTGAGAAGTGTGTTTGTCCTGGATGCAGAGTGAAAAGTGCAGGTAAATGTAGCCATGTTCACTGCTCTCATTGCCACTAGAGAAGGAGAGCTGCAAGCTGCCTGTCTTTTCTCCTCTAAAGAGTTTCAAGGAGTCAGCATTGATTCAGCAGAAGAGCCCACAAAGGTCTGCTACTCTGGCAGCTCCATGAAGTAGACTTAGAGGAGGTGCCTGGAAGGCAGCAGGCCCATGCTCTCAGCAGTGCCCCGTATCCCACTGCCAGGTGCAAAGGACAGCCAGGAATTCCCCACAAACTGTCACAGCTTTGTTATTCTGAACAGACATAGCCAGAGAAGATTCTGAGAAGCAGCCTCCAGGGATAAGCTGAATTTTGAAAGTTAAGGGAGAAAGAGAGAGTGAGGATCAAGGGTAGGAAAAGGCATTGGAAGGACAACACAACCAAGAACTTGATCATTAAAAGAATAATTAATTGTTAAAAGAAGTGAGACTGCAAAAACTTGTTCAGTGAAGATTCAGGAAGAGCGGAGGAATGGGCTGTAAAAAGCATTCTCAGAAATGTGGAAGCAAAAGTATGGGAAGACCTGAGAAAAACCTGAATATTTGTTCCAAGTCTGAAGTAATTTCTTCTAGTGTGATATCTGATGCCACTGAACGCTGACAGGATGGAGACAATCAAACAGCTTTTCTTTAAGAATATCTCCCTTCTGTACTCCAGCTTCCTTGCAGTGGGAAGCATTTGAACAAGACAAAGCAACACGCACAAGTCACTTCTCAGCAGAGCAAATGAACTCACAGTGCCTCATGCACCGACAGGCTGCTGTGTGTACCAGAGCTCACTCAGGCATCTCCCTGCTGCACTGCAGCCACCCTGCTGCTGTAGCATTAGCGTAACCCAAGCCTGAGAAATATGAGCCTTTAGAGGTACCCATACACCTTCAAATCCAGAAGGCTTGTCATCTTCCCACTAATCTGTTGTACAGGCTACTTACTCTACTTCATAGTACTTCAGTATGGGGGAGCTGAAAAAGCTATTTGTTGTCATAGAAACAGCAGGACTTTGTGCTACTGTGCAGGCTGATACGTGAGGGTATTATTGTTTGGCCTTCTTCCAGGTAACCAGATTGAGAAACGCTAAAAAGCTTTAAAAAAAGCTCCTGAAATTTTGCCAAATAATCAGACCTACAGTTCTCACAAACACATTCAAATATTTGCTAATTGTTGTGGAAAAATCTGAAAATTCCTGGGTATGGCAAGCACTGTTGAAAAAAACATGTTCTTGACCCCAGAAAACAAACAAGAAATGCACATCTTGTAAGGCTGCAGGAAATGTCCAAAAGTCTGAAACCAGTTTTGAAGAAGCAATTAAAATTACAGCCATTGTCTTCACTTCCCCCCACTTAGCTGAGGCTAATATTTTGAAAGCCTACAGTTAGAGCAGTAATTTAGGTCAATCCTGCAAAAGCAGATATCCCAAGAGCTGCCAGAGAGCACCACTCCCTGACCCCACTGCCAGCAGGTAAGGGGTTTGTGACTTTTCCTTTCTGTTCTTCGCTGCTGGACAATAACAGTGCCAGTAAATCACTGAACTGAACACTGGGAGTGACCAAAGCTCCTGGCACTGCAGGTGAACAGCTCTGCTCCCCTGGTAGCTCCAGAGGAAGACAGGTTTACACCCAAATTACAGCTCACAGAAGCATTTAGGTTGGAAAAGATGGCTGAGGTCATCGAAGTCCAGCCCTTGACCGATCACCACCTTGTCAGCACAACAACAGCCCTAAGTGCCACATCCAGTGGTTTTCTGAATACATCTGGGGATGGTGACTTCCCCACCTCCCTGGGGTCCCTGTTCCAATGATTAAATCACACTTTCCATGAAGAAGTTCTTCCTGATTCACTGGCCACCGAAATACAAGGCATGTGTCTCAGGTATCATTTATTTTAGACAAAAGAAGTCCTTTTAGCAGAATATCTTTTTTTTTTGTTTTTCTTACAATTTTTCTTAAAACATCTTTATCCTCCACTTGCAGAACAGTATTTCTTGGTTATGACTGAATGGAAAGATAAATCTCAGGGTACTGCTAGTTTGTAGAAAAGGTAGAATTTTGAACTATTTGGCTTGGCAAATGAGTGCATATGACTAGGATAGGTAATGCAAATATTTAGCTGTATGCTGGGCACAGGTGGGAGATAGAAAAAGCAGTTTAGATTATGAAGGTCTTAATCCACCTGCATAGAAACTTCCCACTCTTATCTCAACAGTCCAATTTTCTCCCCATCTGTTCCAAATAGTTCAAAACCCTGTCCCATTTAGCACAGAAATCACCACCCACTTGCTGTAAGCCATAAAAAATGATCCAAATGGCCTTACATGTCCTGTATGGAGAAAAAAAATAGCCCTGTGACTTGCAAACAGCCTGTCTCTGTCATGAAGGTATGACATCATCTGACATCTCTGAGTTAACATCCAGCTGGTCCATTGCCCCATAAAAATATTCTCCATTTTTCTTACTGAAGTAATCTGCTTCTATTACAGAATACATCTTACTCTTCTCCCATTGCCACAGAAACAGTCAGAATGCCTTAGGAATTGCAAATATGCAATTATTAAACTTTCAGTTCTCTCAGGCTGTGAAGCTGGACTGATGTGACACTAAATTGAGCCATGAAAAAAATAAAGGAAAATGGCTGGAAGAGCAATTCGTGTGGGAGTGCTTTTCTTAGATTTAATTTCTAATTTTTTGTTGGACAACAGCCTAGGGCTGCAGCCAGCCAAACAGCCTCCTCTGCCAGGTCCAGCATCCATCCTCTGTTCCAGCTTCCTTTTACAGGTTTAGTCCCTTCATATCCAACTCAGTTGCCAGCTGAGGAGCAATCTAATGTGATGCAGAAGGGCATACACATTTGGGAAAAGACAAGCACATGAAAGACCAATTTGTCAGTAAAGGGTTACTAATTTACACTCTAAACAGAAACAGAACTGCAAGGTAAATTAAAAGAAAAAAAAAAAAAAAGCTACCATTTTCTAGATTCTTCTTATTTCATTGGCTATTCAGACTGTTGCCACTTGTTAGAGTTCCATAAAAGAGGACTGAGAAGCCTTGGTGATTCTATTTTTGACCTAACCATAGAACACTGAATCTTTTAGCCTACACTGCTCTTCAATAGTAACCCTGTGCGACCATCAGCTGTGGCAGATCCAGCCCAAGTGCTTTTCCTTTCCCTCCATATGTTGAATAAGTACCTTTTAAAGGCAAAGAGAGTGTGACTAGATAGGCCAGTTTTTTTCAAAGAGAGGAGAGGTCATGACTTGCAAAGCCCCTGAGTCTGGGTTATATACCTGATCATCAGAATAATCCACTTGTTGCAAAAGCCTGGGATTATGCCAACAGAGGAGTGTTGGTTGTTCTGCTGCATCTGTAGTTACTCACACAGACTGCAGCTCTTCACTGGGTGGCACCACAACACAGATGTCTGTCACTGCAATTTGTAGACATTCTGGAGCTTTAAATAGTAACACCATCATGCAGACAAACACAGCAAAGTCCAGCTGGTTTTGGAATTATCCCTCATTTACCGATATTTATAACAACAGCTATTAACTGGCTTGATACACTTTTGCTTTGCAGAAAGTCACAGAAGTATTTTACCATGATGAAATATAGTTTGATCTGGACTCCCTGGACATCACTTGGAGACATGGAATGCAGTGAAAATACAACCATATTGCATATAAACATTTAAAGAGCTGTAAGTCAAGTATTTTCTTTTTGTGATACACTTAACTTACTTGGCTAAAACCTGTCAAAAAATTCAGGTCTATTTCAAATACACAAAATAATCACTTGGGCATCCTGATACTGACTTAGGTCCCAGAAATTACAGGACATGTTCCCTGCAGAACATATGAAGCAAACTGCAATGATATAGTAAAAATTCTAGTGCTCCCATTGTATGCATTTGTGCCTCACAAATACATACAAGAATACAAGAAAACAGCAAATTTCTTCATATGAACATGACCTCAGAATATTTTCTCAAAGCTAAAAGCAAACTCTTAACATTTGCATGAGAGGAAAATGAAGGTGGTCTGGATCGAAGAGACATGGAGTCAGACTGAGACATAAGCACCAGGTATCCCTGGGCTGAAGTGAACCTCTGAAATTTCTCTGCATGACAATTGCAGGCTTGTGAAATTCCTGCAGCTACAAATTTTCCTTCTGTCATGTCCTTTCCCTGTCGGGGGAATAAGTTTTCCACAGGAAGCAAATTAATTTCATATCAAGAGTGACCTCCTTCCACTCTCCCAGAAGGCACAGATTCTATGTTGGAAGACACCAGGGCCTGTTATAAGGGCATTCTGGTGAGATATTGAGAAGGCAGGGCAGGGAAGTTGCTTATAACTCACCAAACTGAAATTAAGTTGCTTATAACTCACCAAACTGAAATCTGCAGATCCAGAGATTGCTCAGATTGTGCTTCAGGAAAGAAGTAATGAGTGTCCAAGGGAGAAGCATATGCTGTGCCTGGGTCATGGGATGAGTGCTGCAGTACCAGCTGGAAGAAATTTGGCAGGAAACTTGACGATAATCAGAATCTGCAGCTAAGGAAAAATAAAGAGTAGAATTTGCACAATAGAGAACACTGAGAGTAGATGTAATTTCCCCATCCTTATGTATCATTTATATAATACTAGAAAATTACCAACCAAAGAGGGGAAAACTGGAAAGAAAACAGCTGATGTAATGAGATTAATGTTTAAAAAAGGTTAGAAAAAGAATTATGCTAAAGCATCAACTGAAAAGCTGATGTTGCAAGTTTTTGCTCATTTGTCCTTACTTTTATATGAAAAGCTTGTTTTGATTTTATTCATCTTCTTTTCACAGATTCATAATCTATTTCTGTGCAATATACAAAATTGCTGTCCTGTTTTCACAGTGGAACTTTCCTTTGCAAATACTAGAGAGATTGGAAAAGGTGTGTTTATCTGCCCTCTGCTGGAAATACAGCACTGGCAGCACTGGCAAAAAAAAATGGCTCCTTCTCCACACGGAGATCAGCTTCATCACGGATTCAGCAGCTATGCACCACATGGGTTGCATTTTGTTTAATGTACCTAAGTCAAAATAAACTTTGTCTTAGTTGTTCAATACTGACTTACTCTTCTATATAAATCCTGGGATCCAAAAACTGGAGTAAATAAAAAGTATTTCTGTGGAAATCAAGGAAATTACGCTTTACAAAACTGTTTAAGTGAAAGTTGAATTATATTGTTAGAAATGGAACAGGTAAAATCTGCCCTGCCACGTTCACGTTCACAGACGGAGGCACTGTGTGTACACAGCCAACCCTAGGGCAGAGAGGAAGCAAAGGACCTCCCAAAACACTAAACACATCCAGCCCCATTACTACACTTACCCTTCTTCTGAAGTTATTCCTTCCCGCACTCAATCTCATCAGAAAATGTTACTTTTGGTTAAGAATTTGTTTCTATTCCTTGACTTCAATCCATGACTTTTTTTTTTTTTTTTTTTTTGAAGGAAGACTTGCACAGGAATTGAAGGATCTGACTGAAATGTGTTTTTTTTCCAGGAGTATTGCAATAATTTAAGAGTTAAAATAATAGCAGTCATAAGAGAGAAGATTTTCTTGCAGTCTTGCAGTGCTACTACTTTTTTTAACCCAGGTCCAGCTGGGCTGTTAGGCCAGCATCTTAACCCAGAATTCTAGCTAGCATAGGAAAAAGCATGATTAGTTAAAGCTGACAGAAACAACCCACTAATTAACATGCAGATTGTATTCTAAAAATCACACAGCTTCTTTTGCCTGCTCTGCATTTAGCTCATCTCCTCCTATAAGCTGATTCAGACCAGCCAAACCTCAAAGAGCCCAGATGTTTTTCCAGAAACAACCCTTAGGATTATAAGGCATATATGCAGCATTGCTCTTTGTGCTGCACTCTATATGCATTTGACATTAATTCAGTTAGTCTGTGTAGTAGCAGATCTTCAGCATTCAGATGGTGCAGATTATCATCATGAAAAGCAGAAAAATACTGCACTGGCCATCGTGCAGCTCTTCTGGGCTTGGCTTCACCTAATGAAAGATTTCATTCACCCTTTGTGCCTTTTTTCTTACTAAATTAAAATTACATCATATTCAAAACTAACACAACTGTCTCTTAATTATCTTTCTTTACATGATGCTTTGATCTTGCTAGTCTTATATCTCTAAAAGAACTTTTTTTATCATTTGCTTTCCTCAAAGTAGCATTTCACACACACCCCTCATGAAGGCTGTGACTGAGTTGCATCCTATGGACTTCACTTTCATAAAAAAATTTACACTGCAGACACATAGATTGGCAAAGACACTTAAATAAAACATTATCCTGTCCTCTTCTACCTTTCATACTGTTATTGTAAATTAATTTTTAATCAGTTCCTACCCCAGATACATCCCCCCTTTAAACATACACTTATCACATACTGTTAAAAGCATTTCTAAAAGGGAAATTTAAACACAGTGCCAAAGCTGCTCCTTAGCAGCCCTGTAATTCACATTTATCTCTGGTATCAGCTTCAGCCATGATGCTCTTCCCTTTTTACAAGCTGCTGGGTGGGTATTCGAGCTGTGCTTTGGATTACAGTCCATCTCTGCCTACTGAGCTTGATGAAGGGGATTCTGTATGAAACAGGAGGCTTTCAGAGCTGCGAAGAGCAGCTGGGAATCCATCTACCACACACACTTTAGAAAGTTCCTCCTAATATTTTATGCCTATCAAATCATACAAGTATTTTAAAAATCCAGCTAGCTACAGTGCTACAAAGTTGGGTCCTGTTCTGCATGACTGAAGGTCTCTCTTACATAAAAGGAGAGGAAGAGGTCAATGATTCATAATACATAATTTAAAAATTATGAAAGACACAGCTAACACTGCTTAGCAACTGTCTTTGCATTCTAAACTCTCCTGTTGCTTCTCACTGCCAGATTTTAGACATTTTGCCTTCATTTACCACTGAGCTCTCTGCATCAGATTAGGGTTTTGGCTTTGGGTTTTTGTTGGGGTTTTCTGTGGGGGAGAGGGGAAGAAGAAGAAGAAAAAGGAAAACCCAACCAATCAAGAAAACAAAACAAAACCACAAACACAAGGGACCTCAGAATCATCTGCTTCTCATCACTGCAAATTTATCTTTCACTGGGAAGCTCTAACATGTCTACCTTTGAAATGGGTCCAGCTGAGAAGTATACTATTGCTGGACCTTGTCACCACCAAAACCCGACTAAATCCTTCCCAAATCTTCAGCAATGCTAATTCATTAAAAATGCAATGGACTTTAGTGGTTGAATTTTCTGAGGAGTCTCTCCCAGAAAGCACATTCCAGCACTTCAAACCAGGCAATGAAACCCTAAAAACACCAGCTACAGACAGACAAGGCTACAGACAAGGCTGCAACACGCATGATGGAATTTCCCAGGAGTCACTTGTCAAAGTTACAGCTCCCCTGGGGTGCCAGGGGTACTCGGGGCTTTTTGACTTCTAGAGTGTTTGGCTTTACAACTTTTAACATTACATCCAGGTAACCTTTAAGAAATAATTGCATGATAACTGTGTAAGATGTATGAAAACATACGCGCATTTTGCAAAAGCATTCCACATTGTCATTATATTCTCTATCAGGCCAACTTCCACTGTAAAGCTCTAAAGTCTTGCCATAAAAATGAACACTAACAAAATTAAATATTTCAGGTTAACAACTGTTTCAAAGCATCTAGGGTGAGGCTCAGCACAGGATTTGGGGTCCAGTGCAGATTTATTCTTTAGAACAAAGATGTGAAATACTTACTAAGACTGTTTATTATAGCAGTACATTTCTAAGCTATTGCCAAGAATGTCTGGGCCAATGAAATGACAAACACATAGCAATAGGCATCCAACTTTTGATCTGATTATTTTTGGACCAAGGTGATCATATGAGGTTTTACAGGCTGGATTGTGTCCAGGAGGGGAAGGAAGAAAAATGTTAAATAATTGTGACTGAGGCAGAAGTTGTACCCCTTCAATTCATGATCAGGTGACAAAAACTGATGGCACAGCACAGAACCAAGCATCATTAATCCCAGCCAGTTACTTACCTCCAGTATATGCCCGATACTTTGACTGTTACTGATGTTCTAAAAGGAAAACGAAATAAACCCCAGAGGGATATGGATTTCTGTAATGGCTTATTCAGCTCCAGTTGACACAAGCTCTGTGCAGGATATTTCTAGAGCCTTAACATCCTACTGACAAAACTGTAGATGTTATGGATGGATGATATCTGCTAAGCCATCTGTTCTGTTTCATTGCCAAGGCAAAACTCTTCCTTACTGCATATTTATTTGACTTCTACAGTAGTTTTAAATACTCTAGTGAATGGAGCTTCCCCTATTTCCCTGGGGAGGTTGGGCTCACTACAGAATACTTTTCACAGGCAGAATTTTTTTCTGGTGTTCAGCCTAAGCTTCCCCCTTTTAATTGCAACCTGTGATGTTCCCTGACCTAAGTGCATGTGCCAGTCTCTATTTTTCAGCACACAGGGAAGAGAAGCTGTACACATAAAAGACTGACACATAAATGTTTTTAAAAGACTAAAGAGTGCACACACAGAGGGTCCAAGACAAAATAGCATCTACTTTCCTCACAGAGAATGTCAGAACGGTGGAGTCTCAGATTTCTCAGGTAGGGGCTATAATTAACTGCAGTGTTATTCAACATTTGTAGTAGGTGGAGACAGAGAACAGTTTCAAGACACCAACCCTCCTTCATCCATGTGAAAGCAGAAGCAACTTATTTCTAGGCCAGAAGCTCTGTAGAGGCACAGCAGGCAACCAGCCCCCAGTCCTCCTGTTTGTGGAGGGTGGAACAGGAGAGGCTGCAGAGACAGAGGAGAGCTGGATGGAGTCTCCCAACCATCAGCCAGCCTTGTCTCGCCACAGACTAACAACTGACCCAGTGTCACACTTTCCACGGGCTGCTCAGACAGGCTCAAAATCACACCTCGAGTCCAGCATTATTGCCAGTCTGTCTGAAAGTCTCCAGGTGGCATTTTAGTGTACACCCTATGGTTTCAATTGTCACATGTCAACAACCCTGAAATCTGCAGTGCTGATAGAAGGATTTTGTGGTGCTGTACATTTGCAATGACTACATTTTGTTCTCCTCAAAACTGATTAAGATCTGACATCTTTAATGCTTTCCCTCATTACTTTTAGCATCTTTCCCCATGCAGAGGTTGTTCTCCAGTGTAAAAGGAGATTGGTATTGCTCTGTAATAAGGTTAACAAGACCTTTTACACTTAATCAGCCTCCTACATCCTTGCTAATTTGTAGATTAGGTAACTGAGGTTAATCATTACAAGATTCAATGTCTGCTTTTGTCCTGCTTTTAATAAGAGTAGCAGAACTCTTCTGTGTATTTAAATCTGATTGAACTTGTATACCACCTAAGTAACATTTAAAACCAACTTGATGATAATTGATAACTTTTCTACATAGCCTAAGGTTGGGCATTTTTGTGCATTTTTTGTTTTGTTTTCTCCTAGAAGATGAAGCTGACAAGTGTAACTTCAGACAATTTCATTACAAATTGCCACTTTCACTATTTCTCACTGTTTCCAGTGGGAACATTACTTGTTTTCAAGAAAGACAGTTGCCCACAGCAATACTGAGAAATATCATTAATAAAGGCATAAAGTTCATGCACATATTTTTAAAAGTCTAGTACTGCATCTAGGTACCATATACAGAGTCTCCATAAAAAAATCCTAGGAATCTGCAGCAGCTACTGTCTCCAATGAGATTCTATATGATTCAGTGGCACATTCTGGCTAATCTAGAAATAGATTTGCAGCCCCAGCCCCACAGGTCATTTATAAAAACTATTGTCTCAACTTTTCTATTGCCTTACAAACAAGAATCTAGTAACAGCATCCTCTCTTCTATTAACGTCTCCATCTTTTTCTGACTGAATCAGAACAGTCAGAACAATAGAAATGTTAAACACCACCGAGTGTAAAAAGTTCTCCTATAAACAACGACATATCATGACCTACTTTAGATATCTAATTTTAAATCCTTTCCCGGCATACATTTGATTTTGTATCACACTTATGTATTTGCCAAAATATCGCACGGCTCCACGTCGTTTCGCTACGAAATTCCTTGCGTGCAGCACGGGCAGCCCAGGATTTCGGGGACCGGGAGGAGGAGAAGAAGCATCCATCCCGCGGCGGGGCACGGCCGCAGCTCCCAACGCCGCCGCCAGGTGGGGGTCGCGCCGCGCCCGGGGAGCGATCGGCGGCACCGGGATCCATCCCAGCCCGTCCCGATCCATCCCGGCCCGTCCTTATCCATCCCGGCCCGTCCCGATCCATCCCGACCGGTCCCGATCCATCCCGACCGGTCCTTATCCATCCCGGCCCGTCCCTATCCATCCCGACCCGTCCCCATCCATCCCGACCCGTCCCCATCCATCCCGGCCCGTCCCCATCCATCCCGACCCGTCCCCATCCATCCCG
>VZRF01012999.1:1917801-2031049 GCA_013396875.1 Vireo altiloquus | reverse complement strand
GTCCCCATCAACCCCGACCCGTCCCCATCCACCCCGACCCGTCCCGATCCACCCCGGCCCGTCCCCATCCATGTCGCCCGCCCTCTCACACGCGGCTGGAAGCCGGCGAGGATGCATCCAGGGACACTTCCACTCCCGCACGGGTTCCCTCAACTCCAGCAGCACGGCTGAAAGCCAAGCCAGAGTCAGGGCAAGAGTTTGTTTGAGGCGCTCTGACTAAAGCACCCCAGACCTGTAAGCGATATCAACTCGGAAGTGAACTAATTAATCACTTGCTACCTGATTACACATTGCCCAATCACAGGCTCAACAGGTATCACAGGATGACTCTTCTTTTTCGTCTAGGTATGGAGGCTGGCATCTAAGTAAGGTCAAACTAAGCACTGCTTCTAGACAGAACACGGGAGGAGTGTTTTGATAAACAAGGAATGTAACAAAATGGGGAAAGGTCTGTTGACAGCTATTTCAGGCTCACGGGAAAATTAACAGCTGGGGTAGGACCATTTTCTCCCCTCCAGGATGGCAATGCACTTCCCTTCTATTTACCCCAAATCAGTGCTTTAAGCATCCCCTCCTAGCAGCTCTCTTCTGCCCTACCAAGTGAGCAGTTTTGAATGGAAAATGAGAAGCAGATAAGACTAGAAGAAGCAGGGGGTGAACACAGGCAGGTGGTGAAGGTGGGAGGAACAGGAAGATCCTGGAGCAGTGGGATCTCCTGGTGCTGTCAGTATTGCTGAATCCTGGAGAAGCCCTCTCCTTGCTGTCAGAATACTGAGATGTCAGAAGGCCGTAACAAAGATAAGGGCAGTAGGCACAGAATACACATCCATGAGAAAACACCAGTCCATGACATTCTGTTGCCCTCAGGAGTCACAGAGGAACCTGAGTTTAAATTAGATTTTGGGGCAGAAAAAAATGAAAACATCAAAAGTTGCTGTTTGCTAAGTTGTCATATGCTAAGTTGATTGAATAAATTCTATGCAATATTTACAGGTGGCAGTCGGCAAGCAAAGTACCAAACAAGAGAGAAAATTCACTTATATCAGCACAGAATTCCATGAGTTTTCACGAGCAAGTACCAAGAAGAACCAGACAACCATTTCAGAGAGCATCCGTAGATAAATCCAAATGCAGGAAGGAACACTTCTCCTGCTTTATTTAGAAAACTGTCCCCATTAGTAGCCAGTATTTCTCATTCATCTGAGCTGACACAACAGTTTTTGATAGGCTGATGACAAAGTCTGTGGCATTTGGAACAATCCTGTGTACTCTCTTCACTAGTGTTTGTTAAAAAGGGGCATTCTCATTAATTTTAAATGATGTTTTTAAAACTAGTAACATGATGTATTCCCACAGACATTGTTATTTGCTGTGCACAATGCTTTCTGTCCAAAGCTCTAAGACCTTTTAGTTTACTCTTTAAAAATTTATATGCATGCTCACATCAAGTATTATTCAATTAAAGAGAGTCCAGAGGGAAAAAATAAAAATCACTGGAGGTATAGAAAAAAATTGCCTTTGAGGAACTTTCATAAGTTAGTCTAAAGACTAAGAGAATGAGGTGGCAGCCTGTCAGATTTAAATACATAAAAAATTTTCCACAACTGCAAATGGAAGACTAACCTCTATAGGTAAAGTAGATGGAATAAGAAGTGATGGGCTTAAACTGTAAAAAGAGAATTTTAGGGATTTTAGTGGTAAGAGTAGCAAAGTCCTAGGATAGATGGCCTAAAGAACCTGCAAGTCTTCACCCACAAAGATAATCAAAACAAGTTAAAAATGTCTCTAGGATGACCTTCTGTATTCATTATCGTTAAAGGTACGACAAGACATTAGATTACTATTCTGCCATCTTTTCTATTACATGAATTTATGCAACACTGAGATTTTGTGATATTGCAAGTTCCATAATGTACAGGTTTGTAGATCATGTTGACCGAACCCTAATGGAATGTACAACAGTGTTTCCCCTGTGACCAGTCATACTATAACCCCATGGGAATGCTCATTTCTCGTGGACTTCTGCTACTTCTCATTCTATGCCTAGCAGAATCAGGAAAGGCAGAGGCAGGTTACAAAAACTGAAAGAAAAACAGTAGCCAGGTTCCAGAAGTCACCTATGTTTAACAGTGAGCAAAACTAAAATGGACTCACATGGGGTTCATCTTCCCCACAACCTGAGTTTCAAACAAAGATGCGCATTCTGAGAGATTAAAGAAAAATAAAATGTGTTTAAGTGGACAATCCCATCATTCTTAGGATGTGTGAAGGCTTGAGACAGAAAAGCTCTACCTAGCACAGAGAGGTACAGATCCTTGGCCCACAGGAAAATCTTCAATTTCACCTCCTAAACTATTGGTTAACTGTTTAATCTCCTACAAGGTAGGAGTTGTAAGCAACCTGGACTTACCTTTTGTTTGTTTTATGGTTTTTGGATTTAGTGCAAGTTAGCTGAGATAACAGAGACTGAGTTAGCTCACGACTCAATTGTTCAATACCAGCCCTTTCAGAGAAAGGAGCCTAACATTTGCAGATTGATCTATATTGCAAATTGGGACAAATATTATTTCACAAAATACCTCTATGCCTATGACACGGATTCCATTTCATGCAAAGAAATAGACCCTTGCATAGCTGCCATTCACTTGTTTGCTCTATTCTGGATTCTCAAGAATGAGCAAAAAAACTGTTTCTTTTTTGCTGATGCAGGCTGTCTGAGTTCAACTACGCCTGGCAGGGTGGGGCTGAGTTTGGTTTTCCTAAACAGCTCAGATTGTCATTCTGAAACTCATAGGTGTGATCAACTTTGCCGGATTTCCCTTTCATGCTGGATAGTAAAATCAAAGGCAGCATGCAAGGAGCAGCAGAGTAAGAATAATAACTGCAGCAATCATTCACTTTTCACAACAGTTCCAACATCACTTCCATCCAAAGTCATGGTAAATCTTGCACCGACATCAAGAGCCCAAAGTCTGACCCAGAGGCAGTGCCAATGTGTCAGGCTGTGACCACTGAGAGGGTGAGATGCAGGCCTTGTCTAAGTGGGCTGAACTTTTATCAACTTTGATGGAACTTCCACCACCTAGTACCAAGAACAAATTTGATCTGAGTGTAGTCTCTGCATTAAATGAGTATCATCCTTGCACTACTCTTGCAGTGTCCTTTCTGCTTTATGATGCTTTCCATTCATAGTCCCATTGCTAATTAACTGTTGTGTAATAACAAAGACTAAGCAAAAGCGCCTTTTAGAGACCAATCAGCAGAGTCCTGTGACAGTCCTTGTGAACAAGGAATAATGGGATGACACCTGAGCTGCTTTAAAAAAACAAACCAAACCAACAAAGTAAAACACTTATGAAAAGAAAGATAAAAAATATGAACTTTCATCCTTGTCCAGAAAAGACAAGTAAACAGTCTAATTTCAACTTCCCCAGAACTTTGCATATAAAAGCTTGCTTTTGAAATTCACAGAGAAACCACAAACGGAACTGTAGTAATACCTCTGCAATCAAAACAGCTTTGCGTAGATCTGCATGCCTGGGGGCAGATAAATTAGAGTATCTAGGGCTGGAAGGATGAAAGACAAATCAAGTCCAGACAGCAGCTAGCCATGTTAGCACTGCTGAAACTTGTAAGCCACAGAAAACCAGGTACATTAGCTTAGGTTGCCTTGTGGTTACCCAGCTTTACAGCATTCAGGCTCAGCTGACCAGGTCAAAGCACAGAGGAGACGTGTCTGCACTTGACGTACCTTCCATGTGAAAAGTAAATTAAATTCAAACACAAACCTCCATAAACGTGTCGCTGCAAATGGAAAGAAGAAGGGCAGCCTGTTCTTCTGGTCTTCTTTTGCTTTTCATGTAACTTACTCTTCAAACTTCACCTTTGCGAACTAATAAATTCACCAGATACTGCAGCAGCGTTTTAGAGATTGCTGGGATCAAGGCAGACAAAAGTCCAAGCCTCTTTCCTACATCACTCTCCGGATCAAGCTAGTTTAACTGAAATGCAAACGCACACACAGCCACTCAGAACGAGGAGTCAAAGGCAAATGACAGTGTTTACATCCTCCTCTCATTTATCATCAGCGACAGAAACTGCTGTACCTCAACCACAACTAGTCAAACAGGCCAGACTTTGTAATGGACACAGCAGTAACATACAATCTGTGTGAGAGTGACTGCACCCCTGAATACCATCCTGACAGCATGGGAAATCTGCTCATGAACCCCTTATGAATTATGTTTGCGATCATCTCCATTAGACCAAAATTTTATTTAATTTGCAGGACATATTTATCCTCCAGAAACTCTAAAATTCCAAGCCTAACAGCAGCACTAATGGCAGACAACCTCTAGGGGCAGACAATTTACACAGTATTTCCCGGCCAACATGCCATGAGCCAAAGAGGGTCACAATCAGAACCAAAGCCAGCTCAGCAGCTATAGCCACCCTAGAAGAGAACTGAGCAGAAACCTAATACATGTCAGTTTCCCTCTTCATGTAAGGAGTTCATTTTTTGACATCCTCTCCATACCTATAACCCAACAAAAGGTAGGGATTGCAGTGTTGCCTGAATGTGCAAGTTTTTCAAGCTATTTAAATGTCATAAAGACTCAGAGTATGCTCAAGTTATAATTATATTACTTCCAAAATCCTGGGACACGTGGACCTGCTTGACATACCCAAGCAATGCTCACAGGAGACAAGCTTTTTTCAGTTCCCTGAGTCTGAAGGGGAGATCTCATGCATGCAATTATATCAGTGAAAATCCTACTTCTGATTTGTGGGAACTCTTCCACTTTCAGTTTCATTAAATTATTGCCAAATTCTGATCACAATGAGGAAACACAGTTGAGGCATTCCAGCTGATTGATGGAAGGAGGGAGAGCTCATGCTGGTGAGTTCTGACTGCCATTATTTTGAAGTTAATGCTGTTTCTTTCCTGACTCATTGTATTATAACAATGACATTCACTTAGAAGGGAAGGAGCAGTTTTATTACACTGATTTCCCATAACAGAAGGGGAGTAGAGGCCACACACAAGGCTGAGGCTGCAAGTGGCACAACATGCCTTTACAGCTAAAAATGCTTTGCTATTTGTTCCACTTTGCTCTGAAGACAAGTGTAGATCAGAGCCACATTAGCCTCATTTCGTGCAAGGACACAGTCAAACAGGTCAGAAAGCATGACTTCTAGGAATACTTACACTTTCTCCAGAGTACCTGCGTGACTTTGTTTGTTTGAAGTCCTTTCTATCCCTACAAATAAATGCTCTGATTAAAGGAACCAGTCCCAAGGAAACTTCTTCAAGAAGAAAGATCAAAACAATGGTTATTTTATCAACAAAGTATCTGCATAAATGCACACAAGATGAACAAAGGCCAGTGTGAAGGTTGCTTGATAACCTGTGTGAGAAAGCTGGGTCCTCTCCCGAAGCAAGCATTAATTTGTATCATAATTCCCAAGGTGTCAGGCTGGGGTGGTACCAGCCTGTTCTGCGTCTCGCATCTTCAGTAACCTGTTCCCAGAAGGCTGCCCACAGGTGGATCAAGATAACACTCAGGTAAGTTTGAAGGACCACAGTAAAGGCAAAACTGAAATAAACACTTTGTCTATGATCTGTGCCTCAGCTTTTGCACGTGTGCTCAATGAATTTTGTAATTAAACTCCAGCTACCAAGACTTCATTAGTCTGGGCTATAATTTCAAATAGCACCATCTACTCTGCCTGCACTTCAGCAGGGGAATTGTCTTGTAGCCACAAATACTTACACGAGCACACCAACACCAGCTACTGTAAATCTACATTGCTCCCACACAAACACCACAGCCCCCCCATAGTGTGAGGGGACAAATCAAGCTAGACCAGAGGTCTTCCTTCCTCTTCGACACGACGCCCGAGAGACCCTTCCTTGCCTGCCTCACCGAGGCTCCCTGCGCTGGGCCCCAGCCCTGCCCGCCCCCGGCCCGCGGGTTCCCCCCCAGTGCCCCGCGCCTCGGGGGAGGGAGCAGCGCCCACGCCGAGCGACACCCGGCCCGGCGGGGCCTGCGGGGCCTGGGGCCCTCCTGGGGCCCTCCTGGGCACGGCCTCGGCCCTACCGCCTCCCACAGCCGGCAGCTGAGCTGCTGCTGCTTCAGCCAAGTGAGGAATAAAAATCGAGCTTTCCACAAAAATCCTTTCACAAACAATCCTAGACCGGCAATACACTTTCCTTTTTTTTTTTTTTTTTTTTTTTTTTTGGGGGGGGGGGGGGGGCGGGCAGAGAAAAAAGAGAAGGAGAAGAGACTTCTGGCTGCTTTCACGTTGCCACAAACCTCCCCCGTGCTGGCATGAGAAGAGAGATACATTGTCCACGGTGTCCCTCCCTGCCTCCCTCCGCCTGAGGGGCGCGGGCTCGGCCCGGCCGCTCACCACGCCTCAGAGGCTGCTCTGAAGGGGTGATTTGGTGCTCCTGTGCAACACACTGCAGTAAATGGCCTTGTTAAGTACTTCAGTACCAGCGAAAACGTTGTCTCTGAGAAAGCCTGGCTGGCTTCACAGCCGCCGCGCTTGGCTTCTCAGCTTTTGGGCTTGGGTTTAACACCCGCTGCCTGCCCCAGCGCTGGCGGAGCCGGGCGGCATTTCTCGCTCTCTGAGGCGCTGCTGAAAACTTTCGAGGGCTGAGAAGCGCGGGGGCTGCAGCTGCAGCAGCGGCCGCAGCTCGGGGCAACCTTTAACTCCTGCGAGACCCTTTAAACTTCTCCCCGTCACAGCTCACGCTTTTTGTTCATGTACTTATCACCAAGATAAAAGCGATTTTCAGTGCTTTTTCTGTCTCTTCGGGTTGGTTTGTCCCGTCGGTTCGGGGGCGGTTGCGGTTCCCCCGCTGTGGCTCGGGGCTCCCCGCGGCCCCGGCTCCAGACAGCGCCGGGAAGCGCCGGGAAAGGGAAACGCGGCGCAGGAAGCGCCGGGAGGGCCGGCAGGAAAACCGTGCGGAGCGCAGGAGCAGCACGCAGGAAGGGGCCCGGGGGCCAGGGCAGCGGGAACTGTCTCGGTGGCCTCGAAAAGGGCCCGACGAGGAAGGGAAGGTCGTGGTCGTCTCCGAACGTGCCCCTCGGAGCCGCTGCTGGCCTTTCTGCGAGCTGGGAGCCGCCGTTCCCGGCCCCGGGCGGTGTGTTGGGAGCTGGGGGGTGGCGGGGCGTGACTGCGGGTGCCGCAGGAAAGAGCCCGTGCTCAAGTGCAGGAATTGTGTTTCTTAAAAGAAATAAAATAACAATAAAAACCAACCACTCTTAATTATATTCTGAAATACTGAGGTACTTTGAATCTTCAAACATCAAAATACTTTGAAAATGCTCTAAGATACTTTACATGTTTTAACTGGTTCTGGTTTCTAAAGACAGACTCTGCTTTTTGTCTGGAGCTTTAAAAAGTTTTCTTTCTGTACCACCCAGCGTACTTTCATAGCGTAGCTGCTGGGCTGAGTATTGTGTTTCCCCATTCTCGCCGATGTGGTGAGAAAAGGTTTTGCTCACTGAGCCTTTTATGTTGGTTCATTCTATTAAAGCTTTGTTGTCCTCTGAACCCTCTTTAATGCCTCTGCATTTTTCAGCAAGTTTAGTGAAAAGAACTTCACCCTGTATCATTAAAGAGTCCTGACTAGAGCCACATTCACTGATGAACCATTTCAAGTTGAAATACTCACTGTTCCTTCACTATCACCCTAGTTGTGCAAACAAGTTTTCTCCCTCACACCTATGTTATTAGAAGGATAAAATTCAAATATTTTTTGCTTGGGAAATGGACAGTCTCTGAGATGAAGGTTAATCCGAAAGATTTCCTCAAACAACATTTGCAATATGACATATAAAAACAGTAAGAGAGCTGATAAAATGCAAAATATATTGAATTTCTGAGAACAACAGAAAAAAAAAGTTGTTACACTCTTTGGAACAGAGTTGTAGGCTGCTTTGAAGTAATGTCTCTATGCCAACGTAAAGCATTTGTTCAAAAGGTGCGTGGGTCATATAACCCTGATCAGAGAGAGAAAATACGCACTAGCTGCAAGCAATTTCTTATCTTGTGCTTAAACCAGCAGTAGAAGTGGGAGTTGTGATGGAAATAAAAAACATATAAAAGCGCCTGGTGTTTGGGAAATGGCTTACACGGATTCCTTGTGCAACAGGCACCAAAGTGGTCACCAGATTAGCAGAAATCGTTAGACCATAGTTGTGTCTTGCCTGAAAGCAAGAAAGATAACAATGCAGGCTGTGGTGAGTTGTTTTTCAGCACTTCATTAGAAAGTGTTTTCCAGCTAACATCTTGATCCTTCTTCCAAACGCGAGGATAGAGTTGCACGTGAATTTTTTTTTCCGCCTTAGAGTAACTGATAGAGCAGCATCCAGCTCATCAAAGCACAAGGAAATACTGCCAGTAGCTGGATAATAATTGACTTGGCAAGCTGTGCCCCTTATTCAAAGTGGCACAGATACCAGCTCTTTGAATAGTACCACAAAATTCAAAGTATTCACTTGTAAACATCCCTGTGTGTCTATTATACATATCTTTATGTGGGAGGGTTCATGAGACCTTGCCCAGAGTTGCTCAGGAAAGAATTACAGATCCAAGGATAGAGTTCACAAGTGAAAATCCTCAAAATCCTCAGCTTTGTGTCTGCATTACTACAGAGGATTCCTTCATTTCAAGTAGAAAGTACCATGCTGTAGTCCAGCTCCCTCCCCCCAAAATCCCAAATTGTCCCTGAAACCTCTTCTCCCATATACTCTCAATCACAATCTTGTGCCAAATATAATTTTTACATCATGAAAATTGTTATTGCACATTCTGTTTAGCCCTATAAATTATATTTCTATTGTTTAAAGCTATTCACACCCTCACCTTTGTATTATTCAGCTCTAGCTGCTCAGTATGGGCAAGAATCTGTCTCAGACAGTATTCTAGCAATTTACACCACTCTCCTGCTAAATCAAAAAGTCTTGGCTTATGCCACGTGTTTCTGTGCTTAAGAGAGCAAAACTACCTTTAGCAGACAGCTCAGGTCAGGACCTGTAAGTGTCAGCTGTCAGCTGTGGTTCACACCAGATTTTTCCCAGGTAATGAAACAGTTTTCATCCATGATTTCACAAAGCCCAGCAGATAATTTTAACCCAGTATTTATTTGGTGATTTCCCTCTAGCCTGCGTTTTCCAAATGTCCATTTGTTTTCAAAGCTGTGCATTCGGTATTTTAATCCCACTTTTAGCTGAGTAGAGTGATACTGAATAAACACGGCAATTGCTAGAGACACATCTTAATATTTAATGTGGCTTGTGTCGCACACGTTTCTGACGAGCCGTTTTTATGTACAGTCATTGTACCGTGCATCTAAAAATGGGTCTTCTCCAAGTAATCATTCAAAAAAGCTCAGAATAAATATTAGCCTTTGTATCAGGTTCCCATTATGCGACTGCTACCCCAGGCTCAGTGGAAGGTTCACAGAGGGTTGACAGAGCTTTGTGAGCTCTGCTTTATTAGGACTTTTCCATGCGGGAGCATTCCTGGGTGTGGCTGATGGGATTTCCTGCCTTTTTGTCTCATGAAGGTAGCACGGAAACTCCAAGTGCAAGGAAACACTTCCCGCTTTGCTCCCGTGTAGGGGTTTTCAGCAGAGTAAGAGATCTGGCATACAGAACGGGCTCGGGGAGCTCTATTAATTTCATTTTCAAAAAAAAAAAATCCCAACAAAACAGTATAGGGAATTACTGAAGTACAATAGATGTTTTCCTGGCAAACTTCAGAACCTTGGGGAATTTCCAGCATTTCAGAGCTGAGCACGTTACATAGCTCTGGTTTGCATATCCATGTTTTTGAGTGCTTTGTCAGTTTCACCCTTTTTACAACATCTGATAATGCCTCAGCCCATACAAAATGCAACCAGTATTGAGATCTTCCAGGCCAGATTAGGAATTAAGAAATGTTACAGTTTGGCAATCCCTGTATTTCTTAGGTGATGGGGTAAGGAAAGGATGGATAACAGTATTTTTACACCATTCTGTTCCCTAGTTTTAGTCCTGGCAGCCTGTGGTGTACAGCAAGCCCAAGGTCAGTTCCTGCTGAGCAGTCTGTGGGGCATCCTGGCTACAGCCTCTCTCTTGCTCAATATACACCCTGCTATACCTGGCTCCCACACAGGAACACCTAGGCAGGGAGTTGCCAGGGAAGTAACAGACAGATTTTGTGATAATTTTCTATCCCTGTTGTATTCTTTGCACTGGAAGAACAGCTAGGAAAAAGATTAAACGTGAAAGGACCAAAATTATTCAGGTTGCTCTGAATAATTCCAGCCATTCTATTTCACATAGACATTTGGTATTATGTATCTTTTCAGTTCTCAGTTCATTTTCTCTGCCTGTTTGTCACACGACCATCACCAGGACAAAGCTGCATGCTCTTTCCACACACACAGAAGGCAGGCCAGGGTTTGGAAGGATGCTTTCTACATTGTGGCCTCAAAACTGCACTGTACCTCTGGCCTAATCTGCTGGTGCCCGGGAATGCATGGCCGTGACTGAGGAGCTGCAGGGTTCTCCCCAGGGAGCTGGACAAAATAGCCTTTTTATTTTTTTCACAGCAGTAACCTCTACTGTTATTAATGTTATTATTTTATTACAGTTATTGTTGCCTGTCCAAATATTGTCTACATGCATAGATGTTGCGTGTGTGTGGAGGAAACAGATCTCAGTCATCGTGACCAGGAGTGTAGGAAGTGCTTCCCATGGCCCAGTGCCACACTCTGGTGTGTGCATATCTTTTATTGCGTGAATTACGTAGGGCTTTGAGTTCCCTCCCAGAAATGGGCTCCCAGTCACCTCCATAGGGGAAACTGTCATTTTCCACACAGGCCCACAGTGCTTAGATGAGACAGATAAGAAAGGGATACAGAAACATCAGCAAAGGGAAGTGACTCACCTGTGTGCTATCAGCTCCCAGTGCAGAAATAGGGTGGTAGTTACAAGGGGTCAGTGGCACAATCTGTGATGACACAGCTCAGCCTTTGTTACAGGATCTCAGACGTGCAGGGCAGAGAACCTGAATGCCTGTAAGGTTTTAGGAGCAGAAGGGCCCCAGTTCCTTGGATAAAAACACCCCTGCAAATTCAGATGTACATTGTACATCTCATCCCTGTACATTGCCTTTATTTACTCACTGGTAGCACTAGGGTTTAGCTTGGACTTAAATGGTTTGTACATTTTTGGCGGTCTGCACAGAAGTGACTTTATCCCTGGGACAAAGCAGTGCTTTCTTTCATGACTGTCAGCACCCAGGGTAAACCATCCCTGCCCAAATGAAGGCCTGAGCCAAGAGACACTTTATCTTGTGCACAAATACAGATTTGACGTTTTTTCCAGCCCTGCTCAGGTCACTAACTAAAAGGCTAGGAAGTGAGCACACATGAAATCATTCCTTCCGTACAGGCAGACAGATGGAGAGAAATTCCAGCCTGTTTCCACTCTTTTGTCTTCAGGGCATTTTTGGAATTTCCTTCAGGAAGTGAGGTTATGACCCAGAGCCTTCCTCGGTGAGTAGGCTCTCATTTCCCACAGTAAACCCTGCGCAGCGATGACATACAGTACGAGAAGGTGAGGTTTATCTTCGCACTCCAACTGCATCCTGTATGAGCTCCATGGAACTTAAAAGTAATACTGAGAGGGAACAGCCACGAGAAAGGAAATGGAAGTCAGACCTTTGGAAGAAGTAACACGGTATCCATTCAGCTGCATTGCCATGGGCTTCTCTGGCAGACCCAATGGAGCTGCAGCACTTGAGCAGTCGAGGCCATCATGCTGGGTTTCATAAACTTCCTTGATGTTTGCAGTAAGCTAAGAATTGAACTTACAAATTATATTGGTGATTCAAGTGAATTACTTCACTTTTCTACTCTAGGCAGTCATGGTAAAACTGGCAGGCATCTAGGTTTTCTTCTCTTTGTACTTCATTGGCTGTCAGAGGAAGACTGCAATTGTAGAGATTTTCTAGTGGCATTTCAGCCATACAGCATATGCTGGCAAAAAAGTTACAGCTTAAAATTCATTTTGATCCTGTGACATTACACGTTATGTCCCCACAGAACTGACTTAATCCCAGCATGAACTAAAATCAAGGAATTCTTTCACTGACTTCTGTCAACAGGAAACCACACCTGGCATGAAACCACCACAATAGTACAAAACTGCTAGTAATCTGATAATAGAATCATTTAAAAAATCAGTTTATTAATGTTTAGAAGTCAATAAAGCTATGTGCAAATTGAACAATAAAAGTCAGAAACATTTTAAATACTATTTTTTAAACCAGAAAAAAAAACCCCAACAGTTTAATTGCACTGGAAATTTTACTACAAAGGCATTACATTTTCTTTACAAAATACCAGTCCTAGGAGTTGCTGATGACTGTAGATCAGTCAATTGCTCTCAGCTATCCCAGATATACCACTTTTGTTATAGTAATACTCTAGGCGCATGAAGACTCCCGTATCTTATTTACATTGTACACATTCAACTCCATTAGCACAGGTTAGAAAAACAGAGAAGTAAAAATGATGCTGTAAAACAAATACATTCAATTTAATGACAGGTACTTCTTCCATGATAAAATACAGACATCTTTGCTGAAATTATAAACATTAATAAAATGTGCCAAAATGTATTGCATTTTGTTATGGAAGTGCATGTATCTATATTCATTTCACTTCAACTTTCTTTTTATTTTTTCTGAAACCCAACATACTCTTTTCCGATTTTCCAACTGATCCTTACTTTTCAAAAGACTGTGAACCTGACACTGAAACACCCCTTCAGTGTTTAGCTCTTCTTACTTAGGCAAAAATCCCACTGTTGCCAATAGTATTTTTTACTATTACGTAGACTTTCGGTCATCTTGAAGAGAAATGATGTTTAATTCTACCTTGCATTTTTCATGATAATGCAGTTTATTTAATGCTATAGAATAAAAAGGCAATCAAAATATGGGGCCAAATGCCGTTCTGAGCTACTCCATTAAATCTGACGCAGCCAATGGAATTGTACAGGTGAAAGTAACTGCAGAATCTAGCTCATGGTGTTCAAATGTAATGCAGACTGACAGCAAAAATTCACAGCTATGATCTTGCTAAGTAAAACCCCAAGAGCTTTGGACTCTGCAAATAAAACCTTATGACTTAACTAAAAGCTCTGCAAAATTATGCCAATTATGGTTGTATGTGGTCTAAGTTATATTTGTGTGATCTCTTTCCATGTTATGTGCTAAACAAACACACTTCTTACCAACAATACCAGGGCCAACACTAAATTCACAGAAAGATCTTTGTGTCAGTGGTTTGCTGTGAAGAGAAAAAACTTCACATTCTTCTCACAGGGAAGAAAAAAAAAAAGATTCATTCTCCCTTTCCCTTCTCCCCCTTCTCTCTTTCTCTCACACACACCAGGCATCATTTCACCAAGGCATCAGTCTTTCAGAGTTACTAAGGAGATTTCAGGATATGAATGCGCCTGACAATCCTGAGCTGCCTCAGTGCAAAGACAAAACATGCTCCAGGGAAAAAGATTTTCAAGCCAGAACAGTCTGTCCCATTTCTTGAACTCCAGCCTCGCAAGTGCACCGTTTGCCTCATTAGAACTAATGCTACTTGCTCACTCAGCCCAACGCTGCTGCTGTGAGCAGGAGGCGTCCCAGCTCCCTGATTTCAGAGGAAGGCTCTGAAATACACCCCCATGGTTATTCCTAAGAAGATGAGGTAACATTGCCCGAAGACATGATGGTTTCAGGATGGTCACCATCCTCCTTCTGTGGGTGTGAGGAATTGTCAGACTTACTCCGGCTGAACTCCATCCCCCCAATGATTGGCCGTTTGAATTTGGTCCCAGAATCTGCTGGGGGACACTTGCAGCAGCACAAAATCTTGATGAAAGCCCTGCGCATCTCTTTGTTTGTCAAGGTGTAGATGATAGGGTTCGTGGCCGAATTGAGCACGGCCAGTACTAAGAAATACTCTGCTTTATAAAGGATTGGACAGGCCTTCACTTTGCACCCCACATCCAGTAAAAGCAGGATGAACAGAGGAGCCCAGCAGGCAATGAAGACACTCAGGACTATGATCACTGTCTTGAGCAAGGCTAGTGACTTTTCTGAGCTCCTAGTAGCTTTGGTAATGTTTTTCCGAAATGTCAGCCTGCGGCTCCTAGTCCTCACCATGGAGTAGATCCTGCAATAGAGGACGACAATAGATAACAAAAGGCCAGTGAAAACAGTTGTGCAAAAGAGAATATAGTGCTTGTGGTAGAGAGGCAGCACGGTGGAGCAGTTGGACAAGAGGCTCTTGCAGTTCCAGCCCATGATCGGGAGTCCCCCGAGGATCGCGGAGATGACCCAGCACGCACTGATCAGCAAGAAGGAGCGGAAGCTGTTGCTGCCATTGTGGAGTTTCATCTTCAGCATGGTGATGTATCTCTCAATGGCAATGGCCAACAAGCTGAACACAGAAGCTGATAAGGCAACAAACATGCTGCCTTCTCTTACAAACCACTGGTTGGGAGTCAGGCTGTAGGTTTTGTGTCCAGATAGCAGGAGGTTGGCAGTGTAAGCCACACCAGCCAGCAAGTCTGAAAGAGCCAAGTTCCCAATGAAATAGTACATGGGTCTGTGAAACTTCTTGGTTTTCCAGATGGTAAGCAAGACAAAAATGTTCTCTAAGATTATAAAGCAGCAAATGATGATAAAAACCACCGACGTCGCTTTAATTCCAGTGTCCACACTCTCATTTAGCTTTCCCGTGTAATTATAATGCTCTTTGATGACATAGTTGACATCAGTGTTGGTGGGGTGGCTGGTGACCTTCTGCGGGGCAGTGGTGCCGGAGTTCATGGTGCCTGGCTGGGGACTGCTCCCCCAGCGGCCACCGGACGGTGACGCCGACCGCGAGCCCGGTGGCTGCCCTTGCAGCTCCTTGGTGCCGCAGCCTGCACAGCCTCAGAAACTGAAGCCCTGAAAACAAGAGGCACAAAACCCAGAGTTAAAAGATGAAAGACTAAACAGTGTAGCGAATGCTAACGGGTTTAAGATAATCTGCTAGTTTAACTGTGCAGCACAGTCATAAGTATATTCACACGTGAATCAGTGTCATTCAGCTGGTAAAATACATTTAAAAGGTGGTTAGGCATATTCAATAGGTAAAGCTAGTATGACAAAAAAAGTTCTGTCACGCAGAGTGAACAAGCTGGAGTCAGCAAGGACTGAATTACTGGACTTCTTCCCACACAAAAGATCTCAAAGCTCCCCAGCAGTAAGTTTTAGTCTCTTTTTCTTCAGCGGGAAATACAATAACAGAGATTTAGAAAGGGAAAGGGCTTGCTTGATTAAATTTAACTCCAAATGTATAAAAGTCTGCACAGAAATTACTTGACAGAAGACCCGTTCTTGTCCATTAATAAAGTCTGAATACACTTTGGAAGGGGGTAGTTATGCAATTTACTGATGCCATCTCAGACAGTGATAAATTCACTGATGTAAATATAAACAAGAGATCATCTCAAAGCTGTAAACAGGTAAGGGGCGCCCTTGCTAAATACAAGTAAGAACATGCTTTACAAAACCCACAGCATTATAAAGTTTGGAAAAGCAAGAAAAATACATAATTAAGCTAGAGAGCAAGCCCATTCCATGAGTCTGAAACAAAGAATTTAAAAAAGACCCCTTGCATTTAAATAACTGGTATTGCAAGCTTTTGAACTGGGCATAATTAAGGAATACACATATAGAGGAAACTCCCTTTACATATAAAGGTTTTGTAGTGGACATTTAAAAAGAATTAAACCCATAAGATCACGCAAGGAAAGAAGAACAGGCAGATATATTCAACTACAGCATAAACGGGGCAAAGCAAGAGGTGCGAGACCAGTGGGTTCAGCTCCCTGCTCTATTCCCCGGGTTCCCGTCCGCACCGCTCCCGGGCACAAACTCGCACCGCTCCTGTCCCGCACCGCTCCCGGGCTCCTGTCCCGCACCGCTCCTGCCTCCCACCGCTCCTGGGCTCCAACTCGCACCGCTCCGGGCTCAAACTCGCACCGCTCCTGCTCCGCTTCGGTCTCTAGCTCTCGTGGCTCCCGTCCCGCACCGCCTCCGCCGGCACCAAGCCGGGCACGCCGGGGTCCAGGCAGCCTCCTCCCCACCCCTTGTTTTTTGTTTCGTGGCCCCGGGGATGGCGCCGAGCGGGGACTGCAGCGCTGGGCACTGCTAGCCTTACCTCGCTCAAGCGCGACGCGGAGCCCGGACCGGCCCCGCACATCTTGCGTGTCCGCGGAGCAACTCCGGTGGGCGGGCTGGGGGGCTCGGTGGTTTTAATGTTTCTGAGCCGCCGCTCTCCACCCCGTTTCCGATTCCCTGTCTCCTCCCTGCGGGAACCTGCACGCCCAGCCCGGCCCTGCCCCGCCCGCCTGGGCGTGAGCAGCCGCTGCTCTGCCGGGCCGGTACAGAGCCCGCGGGGCTGCACAGGGCAGTCTGGAAAGGAGTGAGGCGAAGAACTCCCCCGCGGGACCCCCTCGCCCTTTCGGCCGGGGGGACGCGGGGAGGGGACGCTGCGGCCAGGCTCCAGCCGTCCCTGACCTGGGAGCCGCCGCCTCCCGCTCCCGGGAGCAGCCGGTCTTCCGGGGAAGGAGGTGTTGGCACGGTCCGGCCGGCTCCGAGCACGGCTCCTGCGCCTCGCCGGGTGCCGGGGGGCAGCTTCCCGCCAGCCCGTCTTTCTTGCCCCCCGAGCAGGCACAGAAAGGCTATGGCCAAAGGCAGCATCTCTTTGGAGGCACGCTACCTCCGTTCTCTCTCTTAGAGGACAGTGTAAGGCATGTTTAAGGAAACACCTGGAAGAAGCTCTTCCATTTTTTCGCTACACCAAAGTGTTTTTGCCCTGGCAGGCCCGGTGGCTGCCACCCGCACTCGTGGCCTGCAGAGTGACTCACCGGCGGCTCCCCCGGGGCAGGCAGCAGCCCGATGGGGCAAGGATAGTGCCAGGCTGCACGCTGGGGGGCAGAAGCCAGAGCTGGCCCATGGAGTTGGTAAGTTCAGCTTCTGCCACTGTCAAACAGCATCTGGTGTTGGTGTTTCTACATGCAAAAAAATCCCACCCAAAACTAAAACCAACCTCTGCATGTTCACAGAATGCTGTTAAATACCTACATGTTTGAAAGTAGGAAGTTTTAAATTTCTTTAGAAACAAAAGTGACAGTGGCAACTACTTAACACTGTTACCACGGTATTACATAAAGACAGAGACAGAACTGAGTTTAGGTTTTTAATTCCTTCTCCCTTCAAACTTTTAAAAGAAAAACCATCTTTCGTGTGTGTGAAATGCCAGTTCTGGTGGTATTCTACTGTTGCGCTTACTACAGAAATTTTCTCCTTCCTTTCTTGCTCTGTTTTTGTTAACTCCAAATTGAAATGCAAAAGAATAACACAGTAGGCCAGAGCTCAGTATATTAGGTCTTTTAGTTTATAGCATAGTGCCCATCAATTAGCAGTAGCAGTTGTGATGGGGAAACAGCTTTCCTCTGAAAGACAGTACGAGCACTCTACCCTCAGAAAGAGGGTCCCTCTCCTATTTATGCGAATAGTCATGCTTCAATTGCTCCACGCCTCTCTCAGAATGACTCAGATAAATTACACCGGCAAACAGACATTTACTCTTCCACCACAAAGCTAGAAACTTGAAAAGATATTTAGCCTCCTGAGAGCCTGGAGGAAAATACAGCCGTTAAGTCACAACTGCCAGAAAAGGCACACAAGATAAATCATGCTTGAGGTTGACATATGCATCCCCTGCAACTGCCTGACATACCCCAGATATTTCAGGCTTTCCCCCTTATTTATCTAGTATATAGAAAATATTTAATAAAAATGCATTCATTAGGCATTTTCCTCTAGGAAATAATTCTCACATAGTTTTAAGTAAGAGGAACATATTAAAGGAACACACTTTAATTAAAAGATAGAATGACTCAGGGTTTCATTAGTCAGATGTGCAGGCTTTCATGTTCAAGCTACTAGTTACCAGCTGAGAGGACACCAACTCAGAGATGTGGCATCCAACAAATTAATTGTCAGAGGCTGTGTAAAATCACAGAACCATAGAATGGTTTGGGTTGGAATGGACCTTAAAGATCACCCAGTTGCTACTCTGCTGCCATAGGCAGGGGCCCCTTCCACTGTGCCACGATGCTCAAATCCCCGTCCAACCTTGCCTTGAACACTTTGAGGGATGGGGCATCCACCCTTTCTTTGGGCAACCTGTTCCAGGGCCTCATCATCCTCACAGCAAAGAAATTCTTACCAGTATCTACACTAAACCTACTCTCTTTCAGTTTGAAGCCATTCTCTCATCCTGTCACTATATGCTCTCATAAAAAGTCCCTCTCCAGCTTTCCTGTAGGGCCCCCTTTAGCTACTGAAGTGCCACAATGAAGTAACCCCAGAGCCTCTCATTCCCAGGCTGAACAAACCCAACTCTCTCAGTTTTTCCTTGTAAGAGGTGCTTTAGCCCTGTAATAATTATTTGCATCTTTCCCCTGGACCTGCTCTGACAGGTCCATGTCTTTCCTGTGCTGAGAACCCCATAGCTGGACATGGCACTGCAGGTGGGGTCTCACCAGAGCGGAGCAGAGGGGCAGAATCTCCTCCCTTGACCTGCTGCCCACACTGCTTATGGTGCAGCCCAGGACACAACTGGCTTTCTGGGCTGCAAACTTCCATTGCCACGTCATGTCCAGCCTCTCATCCACCAGAACCTCCAAGCTGTCCTTCATCTCTGACTCTCTCAGCCTACAGTGATACAAAGAGTTGCCCCAACTGAGGTGCAGCACTGGGCAAAACATGCAGGCAATTTCAGTTCCACTCCAAAAAGTTGGGTATTTGTATCACAAAAAGCATCATTCAACTTAGATGACCGCACACATTTACAGCTTTCTTGACATCTTGGCAGAGGGGAAACTGAAATATAGCTTCACTCTTCACAGGCAAATGATGCCAGATCAGCTGGATTTGCACTGAAGGCTGTCTAAACCCTCAGAGAAGATAGGTTAACATGGCTCAACTGCACAGGTTCTAACCTGCTTACAAGGGCTCAAACACAAACACAGAGAAACTCCAGCCAACTCTACCAAAACTGTAGTTGCTGGTAAGTATTTAGCAAGAGGTTTTATACCAGGGTTATACTCCATCCTCACCCAGAGAAGAAGCCACCAACAGAATGAGAATTCTTTTTCTCAGTACCTTTCCAACTGCCTGGTCCACTGATAAAGGAAGCCTGTACTTCTACTACAGAAATCCAATGGATATATAGCTCCTTTGAGAACTCAACTCTGGAATTGCCTACTGTCAGAATAGGAAGAAAGAACAACACATTGTTATTCATGCATTTCAGAAATAACCAGACTGCAGGTCTTGATCAAATGCCAGCAGGAAGGCTGCACACATAAGGACAACAAACCAACACAGAACAGATGCCTCACCTGGGTAAACTGGTTAAAAAAAAATGTTCTGCAAAATGTCTACTAGCATAAAGCAGCAGATGCATTTTTCACAGCGATCCTGAATACATGCATGCTCTTAGGTAGTTTTTAAGATGAGCAGAAACTCATGTTTTAGGGAATGTCAAGAACAACAACAAAATAATACTGACTCTGTGTGACAGCAAAGTTATTGTGGAACTTCTAGTGAGAATTTAGTGTGGTGGGGATTGCAGAAACCTGGCTAGTCACAGAGCAATTTCCTTGCAGGAAAATGCTTTGATCTTGTCAGAAAAGCTGTAAGCTGGGGTCCACCCAACGCCTGCATACCAAATGACTGGTGGCCTCTGACACCACCAGACCCAACTCTCCCAGGGCTGCTGGACGACACACAATTACATCAGCGTGTCTGAATACTACCCATCTTGAAAAGATAGGGACAATCCCTGCAAGAGAGATTAGCAAAGGATTTTTCTCCAACATGTCATTCTTTTGAACTTTAAAAAGTCTTTGTCCATATAAGCAAAAACTACTTTTATTCATTCTGATGCAACTTAGGTCACAAAGGGAGCCATTTCTCTCTGAAGTGCTGGGTCATGACAGGAGATTTGTGAAACAGTACCAGAGTGCAGGTTTAGTCACCAAGAAAATATCAAGAGTGGCCTGCAGAATATCCCAAAATTCTCATGACTAGAAGAAATACAAAGTCAGATTCATTATTCTGCTAAAATCCATGAACAAATATTCCATATTTTATATCATTTGTCAAGATTTACATGCATTGTAGCATGCTCTTATGTGCCTTCAAGTAATTAATACTTTTCAAAATATGTAAGGAAAAAAACCAAAACCCTCATGTTCAAGTGGGTTCAAATGACATCTTAAATGAAGTACATGAAGGCAGGAGAAAATTATAATATTGTGGGATAACCCATACTGGGAAACTATACCAGAAAATTCCAAGAGAGCAGAGAAGACACTGAAAATATTTCTGTATCTGTAAGAAAGCTACAGAGTAAATTACATTATTTTATTAATTTGTTAACATAACAGTAAATACAAACCATTTATATTGATTCTTGAGTGATACTGAATACTAAAGAGAATAATTCAGATTTATTGTTTAGTTTAAACTTAATTAAATTTTTTCAGTTGCATGACTTTTCCAGTTTAGAACAATCTGGTTTTAAATTATTCTTTCCACAGGGAATAGGTTAGATGAATTAATTTTCTGTTGATATTAATAGTGATCAAAAATTCCATATCTTCTTTCCTCAGATTAGAATCAAAAACCTGGTTTGGAGAAAAAAAAGTCATGAGAACATTGCAAAGACTAAAGCACACATTCACTATTAGTATTCTTTAACTTAGATGGTCTGGTTTTAAGTTCTTGTTACTGATAAATAATATTAATTAAATGGCCTTTTTTGTTTTAAAGGCAATTGTAAAAAGTTTACTATGTTCATTTTTGTGAGACTCTGTACTTTATTTTTAGGTCACAAGGCTGACTATATGATTAGGAAAAGCTCAAGCCTGAAGGGAAAGAATTGAAGTAGTTGAGAAAGTGCCATGCAATAGTTTGCATGGATCTCATTGTACCCAAAACTGTAACACACTTTAATATATGGAGCAATCATTAACAAGATGATAAAACTGCTAATACATTCTTGAACTTCCTATTAGTAGTTCAACTACAGAATGTTTCTCAAAGGGCACTGGCTGGCCAAGCCACTGTTAGGATCACAGACATTCCTCTTGGGCACAGCCACTGAGATCTGCTAGAGCTGCTCGGTGCTGGGCTCCTTTGAGCAGCACAGCCCACAGCTCTGGCCACACCTACAGTGCCTTACAGAGTGATTGGTGCTACAACTCTGGGAAATGCAGTGCAAATACTCAACATTTTCTTTCAAGTGTGTAGATATCTCACTGGAGGCTGCAAAAAGTTAAAAAATACCTAGGTGCATGAAAAGTCTCCAAACGTAGCAACACAAAAAATTATCAAAAGGTTGGCTTATCTGTTATTTTTACCCAATGCACAATAGTGAGAGGTTGAGCTTCAAAGCTTTGGAAGGGGCGTGGCGATGTGGAGAGAGTTAACTGCCTTGGATTCAATCAGTAGCAGCAAGAGCTACAGCACCTTTAACCCCATTTTCAAAAGCATGGGTTAACCACAGTGCAAAAAGAGGTGTGAATATTATGCAGTTGGCTTGGCCTAGAGCCTCTGTGAACTTACTAGTATTAAAGTTTCTTTTCTACACGTGCTACTCGGAAAATAATGCCTTGGGAGTCATGGTGGGGGGACAAATGTGATAGAAACACTTCTGCGGCCTGATTTAAAAAAAAATCCTGAATACACACTTTAAAAACGTGTTTCCATTATTTTCCAATGAAACATTCTTAGGTGCCTTCATCTCCAGTAATGTAAGAGATGAAAATCGGAAAGAAGCAAGAAAAATAAGAGAGGAAGCTACTCAGAGTCAGGCAGGAAGCTACTTGGCTGCACAGAAAATGGCCTCACCCTTTTCACTGACTTTTCGTTTATATTTTTCTTTTCCTTATTTGTTTGAAGAGAGTTTCCTTCCACTTGGGAGTCACAGAGCTCCTGCAAAGGCAGCTGACTGCGCTTAGGTAGATAGCACTGATAAGCTGCATCTTATTTTAAGTAATGGTTTATCTCAGCTGAAAAGGAGTGTCCCAATCAGTCACTACCCCATAAATGACATAATGATAGGGAATAAAAAGTGCCTCCAGTTTTCTGGTGTATTCCCTGATCCTATTGGCAAGATGATGGGTTATGCAGATGAAATGGATGCATTAATGTATCTTAAAAAGGGTTGCAGTAGAAAGGAGAAAAACTTTTCCCTCTAGGGGAAGTTTGTTTTACAGAAATAAGAACAAGAGGAGGAATTTCAACCCTGGGGAAGAATATGCATATAATTCCAAGAACTCACTTGAGAGATAAATTCTGAGTTTAAAACAAATCAAAATCTTAAAAAATGAGCACCTCCAGGCTAACTGACCAAAGAAGAAATAAAAAATGGAAATCAACTTCCTGGTTTTGTATGTCCAGCACTTTTGTATCCTTTTGGCCTTCTATGTTCTGCTTCTCTTACCATAAATCACTCCTCCTTGCTACTCCTAAATCTTCACTTTCCAATTTCTTATTAGTTGTCTTATTTCTTTGTTCATTTGGATGAGGTGATGTGGACTTACTCTTCAGCAGCCTTTGCTTAGGAAGAAAACTATTACTGCAAGAGTAATGCCAATGTAGTTGTAGACAGGAGCATAAAATATGAGTCCACCGAGTCTGTCTTTGCTTCTGCAGCCTCACCAAAAGCAAAAGAGGACTTGCTCAATGATTCTAAATAAACATGGTATAAAACTTGTGAATACCATCACATTCAAAGGAAGAGGCTTCTGTGATATATGCCAAGGCCACAGGAGATAATAGGATTTCAGTCTTTTGGGCAATTATAGCTTCTAGCAGAAAACAATGGCTATTAGTGAGGCACAATGTGCAAAACTGCTCATCACACCTGGGAGAAAGATAGCTTGGGTCAGCTGAGTCCCAGCACTTAAAAAGCCTGTATCATCTCAAATTACACCTCACTTTGTACATAGCTAAAATTAAACTCTTCTGGAGTTCTAAAGCCACTAATTGGCAGCAATGGAAATGTTAGGAAAGATAACAAAATAATAATGAAAAATACGCCACCACAGAAAAATGTCCTGAACCAACCATAATTCACCATGAATGTAATTAGAAAAGTATCAGATTAAAACTGTAACTTGCCACAGCTACTCCCTAAGAAGAATGCTTTTTTAGTAATACTTTTTCTGCCTATTCCTCTCATTACTCATTGAACTGCTTAGATACCATGACCTAGACTGAGAAAATGGTGGCTTGCCTTCCTCACAAAAGCAGGTGCAGACACCAGAAACATTGTAAAATCTTAGACAGAAGGAACACTGAAATATATTAATGAATTCAAAGCCATTCTCACAGGAGAGAAGGTCACCTATGTGGGGCATTAGCAAGAAAATCAGGTTTAATTCCAGTTAACTCAGAACAGGGAGGTGATCAGCCAGAACCAAGTGCAAAAGCCCCAGAAGTGTTCTAAGCATTATGGAGCTCCAGCCATGTGGCTAGTCCTCACTGACCCTGTTCTCGTAATACTGGAGCTAGAATTTGCTAATTTCCATAAAGATTCAGTTCCTTCAACAGATTGTTTATGTTGGAAGCAGTATGTTGATGTGATGTCTGTTTCTTTAGAGAGAACTAGAAGTGAAACTCCAACTTGTGTTTTCTAAATTCTTAGAAAGTCATCACTGACAAAAGCCAAATTTAGGGAATATTAGGCACGACTCACTTCTAGTCCTTGTTTTATTAATTCAGATACACTGTGAAGCAAGGAGTACCTCAACAGTACAGTCTGAATTTTTTTCATATTGCTACAGTATTATTCTAGAAAGTGATTTTTCAAAAGCAGTATTAGCTGATAGCCACTGGTAGAAAGGTTTATTTCTGGACAATCTTTCCAATTTTCACCTAGTCATTGCCACAGTTTTCTGCAAAAGCTAAAAAAAGCCTAAAAATTACGTTAGTTTTATAAATGAGCCTTACTGTTTGGACTTAATATTGAACCCCACATCACAACAGCTGAGCCAGGTACAGAGCTGTTCTTAGACACCTAGAGTGGCATTGCCAGGTACTGGAGCCCCCCAGACTGCAGGCCATGCTTGAAACTAGAAAATAACCTTGCTGTGGAGATTGTGTGTATTTCTCAGAACAACACACTGTGAAGGTATTCGTGAACAGCATTTCACACAGCATCTTGTTTTTCATAAAAATGATTCTAGAGGCAAATCGAGACAAATTTTTGTGGAAAAGTTTACCAGAAAAAACTAGACAATAGCTCTGAGGAGCTGTTATCCAAAAGGTAAATTTTTCTGGATTTTAGCCAAGCTGCATAAAAGCTCTACACTTTGAGGACAAACAATGCAGGCTAAAATATATGATTGCTGTAAGTCACTTCTTGATAAAAAGCTAAGGAGCTTTGTTTCCCAATATGACTAAAGCAGAACAGCATTGAGAAAACTGCCTCAGGAAGTCCACACACAATATAAATCATAATCAGATTTTCCATACCTTTCTAGACACAGGAACTCCTAAAATATCAAACCAATGTGACTAGAAGTTGAATACTAAGCCAACAGATTCTGCAGGCGTTATTTCTCAAAACAGATCTGTGGGCTACATATATCCATGTTTATCTCTCTATATAGATACCTATTTTATAAGAAAATCGAAAGAATTGTATAGTCTCTTAATGAGATTTCCTGAGCAAACCCAAAATGAAAGCTAAACTAATTCTCACAAAAAGCTACACAAAACTCACCCCTATTTCCAGTAAGTAATAACAAAGATGTTTCTCTGGCTCTTGGAGCTCACTGCTCACCTCTTGGCCCTGTAAACAGTTTATTTGTACAGGGACTTGTCTGGAAAGATTTCTGCTTTGGTTTATCTACAGGCTAGCAAGTAATATGCATAGAACTATCAGAGTAATTCCATAGTAATGCTGTGATACGCATAAAACATTTTTGGTGATGCTCAGGTATTGTGTATTACAATGAGATTATTTTTTGATGGAGATTTGCAGTACATTATACAACATAAATAGTGTTATGATAATGGCATTAACATTTTTTTTCAGCCAGCTTTTTCTTTGTCATATATTGTATCTCTCTAACAAACTGAAAAATTATTTCATACCCAACACTTTTATTGTACCTTTATTGTGTAGGCAGCATTTCTGCCCAACAGTTTTCAAGGAGTATTCTCCTCATGCACTTTGAATTAAACAGCCTGAAGCAGGGTCCATGGTATAAATAGGAGTCTTTGCATGGACTTCAATGAACTAAGGAATTTGAGATGGAAATACAAAATCTCTTCGAGGGTTGTACGAAAGTGCTACCCTCAAAAATGTCTTTCGTCTGTTGCCAATGTTAAGGATTTCAAATCAGTGATCATTATTAGCAGACATCACCATCATCATGAGATTCTTACTGTAACCTTCTCTGAATTTAAATTATATGGCGTGACTTGCTGATCCTCGAGAAAGCAAAAACAGCTCAAACCTTGATTCACACAATGAAAGTTGGATCCCAGGAAACATGTCTCCCATCATGCATTCCATTCAGAATTTCAACATCGTCTTCTGCTATTGTAAAATCGAACACCTGCGGGAATGCATATATAGTTAACATCATGAACACAGAGAGAATCAACAACCTGATAGATATTCTAGTATTTAACTGACCAAAATTCATTTAAATGTGAGGCGGAATTTTTATATATTTTTCCTTCAGAAAATTCTTCTTATGGTTTGTCGTAGAAAAATACTCCATCAAGCTGACAGGCTCCACTGTGTGTTTTGCTCCTTTAGTGACTCATTTTTATTTGTAGACTATGTTAAAATGGTTTCATAGCACTTGGGCCTCAGGCAAGGGTTCAAGACAAGGGTAGTATCAAAGCTGGTTTTGACAGCACTCTCTGTTGTCACTGCCAGAGGTACAGGAATACCCTGGCAGCAATCTCTTTGGAAGAATGAGCTCAGTATTTCACTTACATCCCAATGTTCAATTGAGAGTGTCAGAGTTCTCTTTCTAAGAACTTTAGACAAAGAGAATTATTAGAAGGTATCAGGACATCCACAAAGCTAGCAAACCAAAGGCTGTGTCTATCTTTTTTATGACTCTACTTTGACAAAACTTTTACAAATCAGCTAAATACAGGAAGAGTGCTACAGTGCCTCAGTACTAACTCAAACTTGAAAGCAATCACCTGTCTTCAAACACAGGTTCTTACAGCCACTGACTTCTCCTGTGGCTAGACCTGCAATGTGAATGAATGATGGTGTCAGTGCTTTCTTAGCAGGTGTCCTATTGAGACATTATCATCAGGAAGTTCTGTTCTCTTTGTCAGAGCTCCTCAAGGCTCAATAAAAAGATTCTGTGGAGCCTGAACTGTAGCCAGATGAGCTCCTCCCATCCTGTATATCCAGCAACCACTGTTTTCTGGAATGATCCTTGTAGTCAAATCTCAGTGCTCTCTCAAGCTTTCTAAATGTAAACCAGGGACCAGTCACAGAACTAGAAACCCTGTATATTATATACTGAGGGTTTAGGGAGGACCAACTCGACCAGAAGTGGTAGAGACTTAGGCCAACACAGAAATATGAGGGAAAGAAAAAAAAGGGAGATGTGATAAACAATTGTGCCTGTTCCTTCCTCTCTCTCCATCTTAAGTGTTTTAAGTTTGGAGTTAACACATTCCCTCAGTTGTGTGAAATGAATTGGTGGTGCCATAGATTAAACTCTGTAAAAAGTAAAATTAAACTGGATTTAAAATATCACCGGGGAAAAGTATAAGGAAGGATTTTTCAGCTGGTTTTGTTCTCTGATCTGGTTCCCAATACAGTACCACAAGCAGCTGTGCTTGTACCACAGAAGGCAGTATGTATGTCAGAATAAACAGTCAAGGCAGGAGCTATATAAACAGGCATGGCCACCAGCAGAAATCCTCCTTACATGTATATTCATTTACACCTAAACACACACACACACACACAGAGAAGGATAAAAATAGCAGACAGAAGTTTCCTGTCTTCTTGCAAAGTTTCTTCCTGATTTGCCAAAACAGTTCATACCCCTACGATATTTTTGGAAATAACACTAGGTTGTGGTTTTGCCTCCCCTAAAGAAAGGGCACTTTCAGATTGGAGAAATAGAGAGACAAAGAAATTAATGAGTTGAAACTATTTGGTATGAAAAGGAAATTAAAAAAGGTGCGGAGGAGGAATCATGCTGCCAGTTCTCATCCATTCCGACTTTTCTTTGTCCAGCCTCTTCATGCTGGGACCTTTTCTGCATGTTGAGTAGAAGGAGAAGGTAGGGGAAGAGTCAGCTCTGGCAGGTCTGCAATTTCTTTGGAAGGTCTCCATCTTGGAGAGTTATGCCCAAGTTAAAGCTTTCATAAAACTGATATGCATAGCATCCAAACTTCACCTATGTGCCAGTCACAAAAAGAACGTAACAATAACCAGATTAGAATGTTCTACGACCAAACAATTAATAAATAGAACTACTAATAACAAAAATCAACTGCTTCTAAGGTCTTCTATGGATTTTTCTTTATACACAGTAATTAGTCCTCCAGTTCTTTTCTGACATTTGTGAGTTACAGTTTTTTACTACATTGTGGTCATTTTATGGTACCATCCTTTGCCAGGTTTGACTGAGTTTCCCCAGAATAGAACTGGAACAGAAAATGGGAAGGCAAACCAAAATATTAAAAACTCTTACTTTGATGTTAGTCAGACTTGAGTGCAGAACCAAATCTTACCTTGCAGTTTTCCTCTATCCGTTCTGCTTTTGTTGACTTTGGAATAGTGACAATCCCATTCTGAAAAGAATAATGCTTCTCATCATTAAAATCTGCATGTTTAAAGAAAATTATCTGTCTTCAAAACATTACAATAAATTCCTCACATCTTCTGAGGTTTTAATTTCATTTTCTGGGGGACACTGACATTTCTCTATGTCATTTGCAAATGCAGTTACATACACTGTGTTGACTTCCAACACACATTACATGGTTTATATCAACTTAATACACTATTCCACTGCTTAGGACTTTTACTGAGTGACAGAAATGGAATGATGAGAGATACTGCTTGTAAAATTTACTTCGGAAACATCTTTTATTGGTGGCTCTTATTTTCTACAACCAGATTATTTAAAATAATTAATATTTGAAATACTGGCACGATTTGTGAACTACATTCTAAATTTCCAGTACAGCCATCAGTTCACACAGTATCAACATACTGAAAGCAGAAATACCTTCTGTATAAATTCTGGTTTGATGTGCAAACCCCAAACTATTTGCATTTTTTTCCTAAGAAAGGAGACACATTTTTATTACCATCCTCCATTACCTGAATGCTCCAGCGTATGCAAATCTGTGCTGGAGTTCTGCCATACTTCTTTGCCAGCTGAATGATAGTAGGATGAGTGAGTGCTTCACCTTTGGCTAAAGGACAGTAGCCTTCAAAAACAATATCTCTTCTCCTACAATAATCAAGCAGCTCTTGAGGTCTTTGGAAAGGGTGGTATTCAACCTTAGATAAATAGAAATAAACTTTTAGTAACGACCCTGAAATAGAAAACATCCATGAAAATGAAAATCACTTTTTCTCTTGTTTCAAAAATAGAACATGGGTGAAATCATTGCTTCTGGGAAGTAGATGTAAGGTATTAGTTTTAGAAGACACATGAAGGGTGTTAATCAACAAGTATTTTACAAATAATTGGCACAACAGTTACCTTATTTTATGTTTCCCTCAGAAACAAGGTGCAGTTGTCTGCCTGACCTGCAGCTGGACTTTCACTATTGCTCTGTTTTTAAGAAATATATACAAATGCCCAGTGAAAGTCAGCATCGGGTCATTTTTATTGGTGCTTTGAGACTACTCTCTTCCCCAAATCTATGGCCTTTCCTCTTTCTTTACTAATGATTCTTTCTAATGATCTTTGAGTTGCACAGGCAAGGGGAGGGGGCTGAGCAGGGGCTGGGTTTGCAGCGACCAACCAGAACAATCTGCTTAGGGTGAGGAGCTGACCTTGGAAGCAAAGCCTGTTGGCATGGATTGCACATGGCAAATCCTGTATTCTGTGTGTGGTGTCACCATCAGCTTATGCAGGGAAGCAATCACGCTGTGGAATGAAGTGTGAAGGAGACCTTTTGTAGGAAGGAAGATCACAAATTGCCAAGAACCAGTTAAAAGAGGAAAAATAACAAGCTACAAAGACAGTTGTTGGGAGCAAAAGGAAAAAGAAGTTATTGGGCAGTAATGATCTCAGAGCAGAGATGTATTCTGGCATGTAAAAGCCAAAAGAGAAACTCTGTAATATTCCTTAATAAGTTATTTAAATAAGTATTTCACATATAAGAAGCATATATTCCTCTGCATTTAGATGAAAGTGGGTAATGTTTTCTTTTACAAAATACATAATCATGTGATGCATTTGTGTGACTGCTCATCACCGCTGTTCCAGGGATCGAACTCTTGCGCATTTTGAAGAAAAATACTCTTCTGAGCAATTACCTCAACATGTGGAATCTGGAAAATTTCTTCTGCCACAAAGAGGACAAATGAACATTTCCTGTTTCTCATCTTTAGTACATGTTGTCTTTTCAGACAACAATAGTCAGGAACAATAGGCTGGCAGTCATTCAACATGAGCTAAGAAAAAACTGTGCCCCTGGAAGGCTGGGCTGAGTCAGCCTAAAGCTGCTATGATCTAAATTACTAGGTGGACTCGGGAACAAGGTTCAAGCAGCAGACATCCATGTCTTCAACCTTTGATGTTTCTTGACCTTTGAGTACCCTTTGTATTTCATGTTTAAATGTGTAAGAGCAGTGCTTAGGTCATACAGTTATTCACTTGTTTGCACTTGAGCTCAATACGAAATATTCTCATTGTATCTACGCAAAACTACGAGGGGAGAAAAGAAAGAGCAAGCAGGATGTATTACTGGATTATTACAAGAGTAATAAGCAATTTTAGCAGATGTTCTTTACACTAAGTATAGCAAATAACGTAGCTCAGAAAATATCAAATTAAGAATTATGTATTTAGGATCAAATGTTGAAACATCTGCAGTGCCTCTATGGCATCATGTGATTATTCAGCATTTATTACTAATTAAACTGCAAGCAGAATTTACCTGCTGGTCTAGTAAGATTCCAGGCAGCACAGTTCCAGGTTACACCAGATATGTTTAAATCAAGAGCAGTATGCTGAGATATCACCTGCCTGCTTCACAAGCAGAATACATAGCAACAACTACTTCCCACCTGAAAAGATCATATTTTGTGTCTTTCACTGAATCAAGAGACTCCCAGATTTTTCAGATTTTGACACATGGAGCAGGGTGTTGCTAGAAGCAAGTATTTTTCTTCTTAGATATATTACTAATACAATCAAATGCATAAAATAAAATTTAATTTTTTAAAATGAAAACGTTCTGGAAGGTGCTAGCAGTATCTGAATGCAAGGGACTAGGATCCTGAGCTAAGGATAAGGTGCATACAAGAGGCATAAGGTGAGTGGTCAACTTTGCTTACCCTCAAAACAACAATTCCTACTTCCTGCCTTGCCCCACCCTTGCTATTTTTGTTACCAGACATCTCTCAGGCAAGGGCTGTCTGTCACATGATGGCAGAGGAAGATCTTGATCTTTTCTGGCTCTCTACCCTGATTGATTGGCGTGTAAAAACTGGCATCTGTTTAACAGAACAGTTTGCAGTTCACATTACAGAACTTCACAGCTGTTACTTGCTCAGCCACAGGGGACCTCCAACTAAAGCGCTGGACTTTTACAGCAGTCATAGCAAATGGGGAAAAGTGGAGCCTAATAACAATCCTGACACATGGCCCTAGAAAGTCACTCAGATGACAGTGCACAGAGGCCTTACTCTTTTCACCCTGCTGTGGTCCTTTTCACATGATAAAATTTCTGCACATCTGGAATTCAGTAATTTTCTCAATGGGAATGTTGTCTTGCAATTATGTCTTTTTATAAAACTGAAATACAAGCCTATAAATATTTCCTATATAGAGGAACAGTTCAGTGAGTTTATGTACAAAGGTGTTGTTTTCTAATGTCTCATATACATTTCTACTTTGTACAAATTTACACAATAGACCTCAGTATTAATGGAAATATCAACAACATCACTAAGTCTCTCTGAGGTCATTACACAGTAATTTGCACTTCTCCAAGACTGGAAAAATACTGATGAGCATTCCTACATGAAATTAACGGAGGAACAGTTTATATTTGGGTTCAGTGCATCGCTTTAGTAAATGAAACATATATATTTATTAAATACTTATAAAATATATTTTTTTCCCATAATGAGTTTCAGGTCTATGAACCTCCAGAGACACTTCAAAGATTTCTTTGAGCATAAATCCAAACTTCCTATTGCCAAGTCAATTATAAACTCTGGCACACAAACCTGGAACTTCTAGGTTATAAGTTTCACTCTATATGATGCTAGAATAAAGTAACATCATTTTACAGTGTTTACCAGTACTTTTAATAGTATTTTGAAATTTTAAAAGGTGCTTGCTTATTAATAAATAACTTAGCAATACCACATCCTTGAAAAGACAGGCCTTTCCTACTTCTTTAAAAGATATGACAATACTGGTTTTTTTCCAGGAACTGAGAAGAAAGGCAGTACTTTACCTTGGCTTGTAAAATAGAAGTATTGCTTACTTCTCCTGCCCTCCTCATTTCTCCTCTTCACAGAAGAAAACCCCCAACTTTCATTTTTAACATCATAAGGACTGTTGTAATTGTAAGAACACCCTGAATTCTAAAAGGAAAGCAGTTTTCCTCCACTCGTTCCTTCGATATTTAGACTTTGTATACAATGGCTATTTGCAAATGTTTTGCATTTAATAAGTCCATTGAAAGAGTACACTATTTTATGCATAAATATAGCAAAAAAATCCTGTATTATAAATTTTGGACAGTGAAATAAGAACTTAGTACAGCATTTTCAGTCCCAATTTGAATTTAGAAATTCATTATTTATTTCATGGTGCTTAAGTAATCTCACCATCAGACTCAGTAGCTCTCTAACACTAAACAAGAAACAGAATAAATACTCTTTTGAGGATAACCTGAAGTATAGTTTATAAGATTCCTTTAACTCTAGGAAAGTATAAATTAATGCTGTGACAAAACTGTTCAAGGTGGAGCACTTTGCAGTGGTATATTGCTGGATTTTGTTTTCAGTTCAGAACATGCTGGGTAGCACCTCAAAGAAATGACTTGCAGAGGCCTCTCCCACCCCTCAGTATCACCACCACCTCGAGTTTTTGTCTCCTCTTTTTCAGCCTCAGAAAAAGAGTTTTGTTACATAGCACCAAGAAACAGTTTGTCTCCATGAAACAGTACCACTGCAACACTGGTGACATTTTGACACTGTGGGTAAGAAGAAATTTCAAAACAAAATCACTGTTTTTTCCTTGCAGCGATTCAGTAGAACACTGAAAAGCTACTGTCATTTAACAGGCAGTAACAACTCATGCCAAACTCTAGTAAGTCTTTGAAGATGTGTATTTGTTGAACCTTGGTAAAGTCACCAACTATTAAACAGTCAAGAACCTGCCCACCTTAGCATATATTTCAATGGTTTGAGTAACTGAATTTAAATATTTTATATGGTCTTATGCTAATTTAACATTACCCAATTGTCCTTCAGTAACCTTTAGTCTAAAAACGGAGTTGTTTGGTTCTGACAGTCACACTCTGAGCAACGTTTTTATGGCTGTTAATGACATTAAACCCTAAACAGCTGCCAGAAATCCTGACCACCTGTACAAAGGGGAAGAGCCTGTGCCTGCACTCCATCCATTCCAGTTCCCACATCCATGTCAGCATAAGCACACTTTCTCTGGCAGGAGGTGGAAGCAATGGGAGCATGAACTTCCAGCACAGCTGTAGGCAGAAACCTGCAACAAGGGAACATTTGTCGAGTGTCCTGGCAGCCGGCCTGTACGTAGGTGGCCATCCTAGATCTGCCTAGGGCAGCAAAAAAAATTTTGCCATGGCTGTCATAGCACCTGCCTAAAGGAGGAGCTCCCTGAATTCACGTGAAATAGGAAATGAGGGGGGAGCAAGGGAAAGGGCACCCCTGCATGGATCTGTAATTAACTGAGGCCTTCAGTGTTGCTCACAGGAAGTAAAAAAGTATGTGAACACAGGCTTTCCAAAAACTTGTTCCCTCTGAAGATGCTAAATGTTCTGTGATTCTTGAATTTTATTTCTAAACTGTTTTATCAGCAGTACACTGTCACAGGTATCATTTGTTTGTCTTAAACCCAGACACAAACAAGTAGCCTGGGAGCAACTGGGTGGGGAAAATAGGAGGAAGGACTTCCCTACCCTTTGGGTCATCTTCCTGAATGGTTTTCAATACGTGAATAGAAATAAAAGAAGAAATTGTATGACTAAGGCAGCAGTTTGGGTGTAACCTTTTATGCATAGGAGTGGGGAGGAGGTTGCTAACCAAAAAAACCGAAGTAAAAACCCAAACCCAGATACTTTAAATACATTTATCCACTCACCTGATTAACATGTGGAGTAATCACACAGTCCTCCTTTAGTTGCTCAAGATGGCTGATAAGAAAATTGCTTACGCCAATTGATTTACACAAACCTAAAGAAAAACAGAACAAGAAAAAGTTTTGAGACAATCCTAACTACTTGGGTGGATGATTTGAAAAATATCACTTTCAAGAGACAAAATGATTTTTCACATCATTTCTGTACAGTAAAATACTGCAAAGAAACTCAGAAAACCAGCAGCAAAATCTAGTTTGACAGTGTTATCTGAAAGCATGGCTCTGTCGCAGTCACACTAGGAAACCATTTTATAATCTAAACACACTGGAAACTCCCCAGTGTATAAAAACTCCAGGCTAAATTCTGGGAAAGGCTAATGTAGTATAAGCAAAGAACAATTGGACTCCACCAGAATGAAAAGAAGGAAATGGTGTTCCAAGCCGCTTGCCAAAACTAAGGAAAGTGGAACATTTGCTGAAGACTAATAAGGTGTGAGCAACAGAACCCAAGGACATGCAGCCCAGATGAACCACGTCACACTGCCTATATTTCTGTTAGATCATTACAAGATGTTATGTCACACTCAGTGTAAAATCTTCAGTTAAATGAGCAGTATCTAGAAAGAACCATGAAGCTTAAAAATGTAGGTAGATTTCTCAGCTCCTGTTGACAAGCAAATGAAGTTAAGTGGGACCTAGGTGATATGAAGGCTATATTTTAAATAAACCTCAAGTGTGCATGCATGTGTATAAACTAAGAGCTGACAGTCCTGAAATCAGATGGCTTCCTTCAAACCTCAGATGTGATAAAGGCCAACTCCCAGCCTTGGCCTGCCACCACCCCTCAGCCCTGACTTGTCTGGGATAGTTTGGTCCTTCTGCTGTGCCAAACACAGCTAGCAGGGAAGGCAGCTGGGGCTGGGCTGCAGGGGTCTCCTTGGGCTGTGCATTCTGTGTGTGGACCACGACTCAGATTAATTTCTTCAGTATGCACACTTTGTCTGGATTGACTTGAGCTGCATTTCAGTTTGTTACTCTACAGATGAAAAGTCTGTCTCTGTGTGTGAACACAGAAATCTGATCGCTGTTGTTAATCCAGTATTTATTTGAGCTGACCAATTCTATAAAATGCATAGACATGTGCTAATCTATATAAGAGGAAAGTATTTACATTTTCTAGTCCGCTATAGAATTCTGTAAGTGAAGTTACAGTTTACTGCTAATTCTTATAAACAGATTGTTAAAGTCCTGAAAAAAATAAAATCAGCTTTCACATATTTTAGCAGCATAAACTAAAGCATAAACTGCACTGCTGCAAACCCTGCACACACACAATCACTTTTTTATTTGGCTTCTTCTGTGGAATACCAAAACAAAAATATATTTACATCTAAAATGCCAGACATCTTTCCCTTACAGAAATTATCAATGTTCAAGATGTATAACATAATTAGGTTAAAATCTGCACTATAGTGATTTACATAATTTGTATGTAATCTGCCAGAAGGAGCAAAAGCTGAGCTTTTGACAAACAACCCTGGAGTGTCAACACTAATAAATCATTATGCCACGGCAGTCAGAAAAACACAGTTTTAACACAATGGTGAACCAAAATATTATACACTATTGTTGAAAGCTAAGGAGTTACAAAAAACATGCCATTATTGTCCTTGAAGAATAAAGCTTTCATTTCAGGTTGAAATAAAAAAAAAATTCAGTCGCAGACAAGAAATAGTACATTTCCACAAAAAGCTTCCATTTTTTCCCCCTACAGTATACTCTAAGATGTTTTGCTTCTAGCATATTTCTCATTGGAGACTTTGAAGTCTGTTCCATCGTGTTAGATTTCCCATCAAGAAATTTCAGGTCAGTTATGTTTTGCATTAAAAGTCATCTGAGCCACTCCTACTAAAATCAGTATTACAGCATTTGTGTGTTTAGAGTGATGTCCCACAGATAAAGCTTAATTCAAAACTGCCAAGAAAGTCAACATTTTCCCAGAAAACAGAGAAATAATTAGAATTTCAATGCTTTTGCAGAACCGGTATTTTCTTAAGGGAATTTTTTTTTAAAGAACTTTTTTTTAAGGGAATACAATTAAAACATTTCAGTTTCATTAAATACATATACTTAGTATGGGTAAAGTTAGAACCCTTCATTTCAACTCCATTGCTTTGGTGTTAGTTACAGGTTAATACATGACTTAAAGCATTTTGACTTTTGCATTAAATTACAATATAAAGTACAAAAATATTAAAACAATTGCACAGTCTAACTGTATTAAGAAATCTTATTTCAATGCATGGTGGAAACATTAATTCAAAACACTGGAACTTCCTGAAAAATAGAGCCTGAATTTGAACAATCAATCAATAGATTCTACTCTAGAGAATTGCTTCCATTTGCCTGATGGAAGATTAACACAGTTGCTCTCCCTTGTCCAAATCTCAGAAAGACTGCCTTTAAGAAGAAGATTATACACAATTATTTCCATAATTACATCTTCCAGATTAATTCCTGAGAACAAAGATTTATGAAAACATGGATATGAAACAGAAGGTCTGGTTAGCTCCTGAGCCTTATCTGACAGATTTACACTTGTGACTATGTCTATCAAACAAGATCCATGAAATCATATCAACAGCAGAAATAAAAAACCTGCATATTGAGAAGCTTGTGTAGAATGGTCTGGACTCACTGCCTTGAAATAACCTGGGAGATGCAGGGGGCACATCATTTCCTTATATTTCCTCTCTCATGGAGCACCAACAGAGGGTTAAGTTCCCCAGAGCTCCTGCCATGGGTCCCAAATCAACCAGAATGCTCTTGAAAATGGAGGCAGGCTTTTTTTGTTTTTTTGGGGGGGAGATGGGGGGTGTTTTGTTTTGTTTCAACTTAATTCCTGTTTAGAATGCTTAAAAATCTCATTTCAGACAATTCAGGCACAATACATTTTGTTATAGCTGTTGTGACTGCAGGTGGTTTTAAAGTCTGTACTTTTTTTTTTAACTTAACCATTTTAACAAGTCCTGAAGTTCAGGTTTCCTGAGATAAAAGTTTGCAATATATTAGCTATAATCCCTCTAGAAAGTATCCTTAAAATATACATTTTTACTGTCTTATTTACGAACTCAGGGAGGTTTGACTCAGGGAGAGAAAGCATCCTCCTCACCTGCTTAAGGAAATGATTGGTCTGGCCCCTATGAAGCAGATTCTGAGAAAGTGCCAGGTGCAGTAAACAAAAGAGTTTGCAATTCCCCATCAGCTCCCAAAGACTCCTGTTCTATCTTCTGAGGCTTTGTTCTATTCCTTGCGACTCTTGACTTCACAGACTCAAAAAAAAACTTAGGAACACTGCTTCTTTTATGTATGCAAAAAACTGACTGACCACAACACTGGAACAGAAAGTTTCATCCAGCTTTGAAGGACTATCATGAAACTCTGCAAAACACATCAGGAAACATATGGGCAAAATAACATTTTATTAAAATGGGGAAAAAAGTAAGGATCTTTTCTATCCTACACAAAAAAATCTTGGCCCCCACCACATTGGTAATTTCACCACACTGTATTTTTCCCAGCTACTGTGAAGCACTACATCATGCTAATGGACTTGTTTGCAATACAGTTGAGTATTAAGCTTAAAGCATTTTTCATTGCAACTTAGAAAACGATTGGGTATTTTTATCTTTACACAAAGTTTGATGGGCACTGTTAGTCTTGCAACAGAAGAGTATAAATACACTGTCTTGGCACCACAACACTGTTTTAGTACAATAGTGAGTCTTATCTTTCTCTAGCACTACTATGGACTTTTATCAAACTTCTCAATACCCTCCAGAATATTAAATGTACAAAGTTCAGATCAAAAAGATTTTTTAAATTACAAAACTGGATACCGGGTTTGTGGGGCCCATTTTCCTCCCCCTCCCTGCTGCTCTACATGAGTCAGAGCAAGGGAGAATTCCCACGTCCCGTGAACAGTGCCCATTCTGTTGTATCTTCTATTCAGGCCACAGAATAAAAACACAAATGGATCTACTTTTCACAAGAGGTCAACTGCAGTCACTGTATCTTTATTAACGAAGGCTGCACAGGTTGGAAAGGTCCATATTCTCTCTGATACACATGCTGGGTGTAAATCACGTTACTCATAGAAACAAGATTTGATTTCAGCCTAACTTGCTAAATCAAAGCTGTAGGCTGAGAGTGCCCCACACACAGACTGAAAGCCAAAGCCTTGATAAATAAAGCAGACTACTCTTAGACAGAATCAATGGGGAATTAACTTCTAGATCTGAGAAGTAACACGTGTTCCCGTCCACAGGCTAAAACACACAGACACCAGAAGGCTAAATGCCCCACTCTTGAGACACACAGGAAGACTGTGGCAAAACTGAAAATACACAAATTGTACTTCCTCCTCCAAAGGATTTCTTTTTAGCCTATTCACTGTCACAGTATAAGTGCTTGTCTGCAATTTTGTGACCATTACTCCTGCTACACATCACCTGTGAACCATGATAAACTGTGAGGACAACAGAGAACGGGCATGAATAGAAGTCAGATTGTTAACTTCCTGACTGAAAACCCTTTACAAGCAGACAGTTTCCACAACTGTTAAATGGCAACCTAAACAGCATAGTGCAGCACAGCCCTGGCTTAATGCACATTGTCTCTGAGCCTGGCTGCTCATTCTGACTACTTCAATGCAATGCTCTCTTAGTTATGTTGACGTATTATTCTTACAGTTGACATTACAAACGAGACCAGATTAAAAAACCCAATCCACTACAAAATCAATTATACCTTAATTCAATAATGCGACCACACACTGCAATGTGAAAATGTGATCAAAATTATCAGCAACTCAGCTATGTGACTAGAGGTTTATAGAATATGTACCCCCAAAAGCAGCCCTTTGGAGGTATTACAAAGAGCACATAGGTAAGATTCTAAATAGTTTGTTCTCCCTGTAACTATGATGGCACAGTTTCCTAAACTGGGGTACTTTTTGGACTTCCATGTCAGAGAAGATGATTCCCAACTGGCATGAATAACAGCAACCTAACTGATAAAATCAATACTGATTTAAAATAGCTAAGAACTTAAAGCTTTACTTCAGATTATGCAAACCAGATAAATTATGCCTTTTCCACAAATCATATACATTATTTATTGAGACAAAAAGTTATTTTGGACAAGGACTTTCCTTTGAAAGATATTTCAACATTGCCTTCTTCACAAGAGTTCTTGTGTTCACACTGGGACCTCTAGGCACATCTGTATGGGTACACAACTGGGTACACTTGCTTTAAATATTTTTGCTTAGCTTGCTTATTTACAGTTTTGAGAAAAAGTATTCACTTCCTAGCAGAAAAGGCACAAACCATACACTGCAATAAGTCATGAAACTAAGTCCTCTGAGGACTTATTTTTACACTTAGAATTACCCACTGACATTAAGAAAGAAAAATTAGCAAAACAAATGAGCATAGATGTTAATGCAAGTTTAGATTCATTCTCACTTTTACATCTGCACCAAAAGGACTTTTCCTATGGCAATTTCTTATTTTTAAATAAGATACTAAAAAATATTAAATGTCTTGATTTTTAACATAAATAAGTGTAACATTCTTTTTTTGATGTCTTTATAGCTGTCTTATCTGATGAAGAGGGTGTGGTGCAACCAAAATCTTAACCAACTTGCAACCACTTCCAACCCATGAAAACACATCTCTGAACTGTGTTTCTCATAATAACAAACCCACAAGACAGCCTCATCTAGGCAGACAGAATATTATCAACAATGTGAAAAAGAACCGTTTCTAGGCAAATTAGTTCCCTGCTTTTGCTTATTAAAACTTTAGTGCAACTTATGAACACACATTCACATATGGCTTCTATCACCATAAACACACTTGAGGCAAACATTTTGTGGAGCTGTAACACAACAGTTTGAATTGTCAGGTTCCTCATTTGACAATACACATATAGACTTAAAGCAGAATGTGTCACCTAGCAAAGGATGTGCTAGAAATTTGTGCCAACTGCACAAAATCTGTATTTGGTTCACTGAACCCTTTTCCCTCCTACTTTAAGAACAGACAGAAATGGAGGAAGAAAATACCATGACTGAACTGGTTTGTGCCCAACAATGAAGATGGTAAGAATATTATTAAGGTTGATTAGATATCTTCTCTTACCTGGAATTAAAATAAAACAACTTTTTTCCAAGAACAAAGTTACATGGCTTTAATTACTGGGCTAAACAATTTCTGTTACTTTCTGAGACTCTCTTCAAATCATACACATAATCATAACAAAAACCTATGTTAAGACACATCGAGGAATTTCTGATGCAAGTAAGAATATTTCATGTCAGCATAAGCTGCACTGCTAAACATTAAAAAGATAAGCAAACAATGTTAGTAAAATGGCAGCGAGTTTGAGTGGGATCTGAACCCCCAACAACCACCACAGCACTACTCTTGCCAACTTCAGGCAAAAGCCCTGGCTGGGAGCCCTCATTCTTCCCAGCATTTTTAGACAGAGGGACGAGTAATCATGTGCATGTGTGTATGAAAGCTTGCTGAGATGATGGGCTAGCCACAACGCCAAAATCAAGGTCATTAAAGACATTGCATATGCAAAGGGTCACTTTACCAGGAACAGCCCAATTACCAGTGAGCACATAGAGTGAATATTCCCCAAGTCAGAGCAGTTTGCCACTCTGCTTTCATCTGCCAGCCAACAAATGCCTGTACAGGAATGTTGCAGCTGTCAAGGGAATATATGACTCAATGTATGTGTCTTGGAATGGATTCTGTAGGCAGCCTGGCCTCTGTTCTGACGTACTGGGGAAGATAATTCTACAAAAGGACAATTTTGAGACCACAAAAATTCAAACCATAGCCTTGATATTACAAGAACTCTAGTTGATTTCAGCTGTTACAACAGAAATAACCAGTTATTATGCACAAATGTCTCACTGACCAAGTTTTAGAATTTTTTTGCTCCCTTTTCCCTCAGCACTGTTTATCCCATAACCCTTTAAGGAAAACACAAATGCAAGCTATTGAACAAAGATACGTGTCTAGAATTCTCTACCTCTCAGCACTGCAGTACAGATAGAATCTTCTTTACTCTGGCTGTGACTCTGAGTCATCTGGCTCCTGTGAAACAGCTCCAATCAAACTGGAGCAGATTAACAAGTCAGAGAAGATAACAATAATAAAAAAAGCATTTAACAGCATTTAAAGAAAGTAGTTCTTAAAACTATGCTGTCCTCAGCTGATTTCCTACTAGAAATCAGTTTAGCAACAAGATCTTTTCTGCAATGAATAGACAGCTATCAGTTTGGTCTATCAGAAATCACATAGAACTTTTTAATGGCAGTTTTTAGTGCAGGTAAACACTATCCTAAATTCCATTCCAAATCCTTTACCTTATACTTTCTAGGCTACTAAAATTTTCTAAAACTAGTAAAGAAAATAATAATTCTCCTTTCCCATTGTTCCTAATTCTCAGCATAAAGAAGCTGCAATGGCTGATCAGTACAAGCTCCTCAGGAGGTTGTTCATTAAAAAAATCTTCTGATCACTGGGGCTGAATACCAAGACCAGGTGCAGAATTCTGATCCCCGAGCTACTTTAAGAGTTGGCACAATTCCCTCTGGAAGCAAGGTCAGGCCTAAATGCATGCAAATCCCAGGGTCTGAAGACATATGGAAGACAGTAGACTGTAGGACAACACAGAAATCTCTGCACTGAATTCTTTCTTGACCAGCACATGAATGTCTTATGAATAAAGCAGTACTGTAATTCTTCAGTAAGAAATAAGCATTCTAATACTTTCTGTATGATTTGGGGAAATGTAGATAAAATTTGTCAGTTTGGTTCATGGTATGGATACAACTGCTATAGGTTTGGATACCACAGTAAATATCTATCTACCTTTGCTGACCAGAACTGTATCACATTTTTCCCTGGAAAGGTATTAATGGAAACCAGCAAATTTAATGACTTGGCTCTGTCTATACAATAGGAATAGTACAAAAAATAAACTAAAAGTATAATCTTGCCTTTGTAGCAAAGAGAAGATAGAGGGTATAAATATACAAATTTCAGGTTAAAGAGGGAAAGATGCTGGTAGAACATTTAATGGACTCTAAGAAACCTACTGAAGGATTTAGCCAGAAGAAAAGATGAGTATGTTTAGCCAAAGACTGTCTAGCTCAAGGGCAAACCAGAAAGACATAGGACCATGTTCCAGGTGCAATTCAGAGGGATTAAAACACCTGAAGAAGGTAAAGCTTCCAGGGTGTGTTAACACACAGATAATTAATGTAGTATGTCATACTGTTAGAGTAAAAGACAACATTGGCTTCAGAATCCCTAGGAGTGTTTTTGTGTATGCTTTCATATTTGTCATGATATCGCTTAGGATTCTGGGAAATTGTTTTTAACCTGAAGTGCGATCTTGAGATAGTTCAGTTGCCTTAGGCAGTTGAACAGTGGGTTCAAGCACAAGGGAGAGTGCTAAAATATGAAACTGTCTTTCAAGTGTTCCTGAGACTCCAGCCTTGGGGCAGTAACCAGATTCCATTTAGTTTCCAAAGCATTTTGGATCCAAGCAGTGCAGCCCAAAACTTCAGTATGGTGAGCAATCAACTGGAGAGGGTAACCAAATCCCCAACAAACACTATTCAGATTCTCATTTTAAGTCGTTCATATTTCCTTTCACATCACACCAGGACAAAAGAATCTTTCACGAAATGCTAAACCTCAAGTTCCTTTTGATGAAATACAAAAACAGTGGTAAGCCAGAGTGGGGATTTTTCAGTGATAGCAAAGGACCTCTCTTGTCACTTGAAACTACTATTTTCTATTTATGATCATATTCCGACGTTACAGCCGAACTCCAAACCTTCCTTAGGAGTATATATAAGAAGCACAGCTACGGATTAAGAAACAGTAAATTTAAGGATGCCCACACATCTCAATGAATGCACATCTACCAATTCCACACCAAGTTCATTGGCACCTGCTGCATTCTAATAGCAATAAACCTGAACAATAAATCCTCTACAGCCAGAGGGAGGAGGAGACTACTTGGGAGTTTGTGAAAATAAGATCATTAGAGTATGATTTTTAACTCTTTATGCAAGATTTCTGCTTCCTAAAATATTTATTTTAATAATTCTGACAAATGCTCAGATTTTTTGAAACTTGTTCCACAAAGTTTCTATTATTTTGGGACAGGGTCTTACAAATTAGTGCAGACTGACCTGGACTGGGCAGAGACCCAGAGCCTCTGTCTCTCCTCAGTTAGCTGGGTGGGAAGACACCTGAGGCCAGAGCCCTGCAAGTCATGTTACTGCAGCCCTGTGTCCCAGTGGCTCTGTGTGGGCTCTCAGATGAACCTGAATTAATCTTTGTAAACATGACTTTAAAATATTCTCTCAGAGCTATGAATATACAGGGAGCTGGTATTTTGCTTGTGTCAATTTTTGACCAATGTGACCAATCTAAAAGTTAATACAATCTTTAAAAAACCCTCCATTATAAGCTTTTACAGTCTTGAGTACTAACAGCTTATTTACTCTCCTTCTAGTATAATTGATTATAATAATAGATTATTAGTAATTTACATTACTTTAATAATGTTTCTTGCTCCAGGTAGGTAGAATTTTGCAGAATAAATATTAACCTGGATTTAAACTGAAGAATGAGATTTACAAATATGTGCATTCAAACTATCTGTGAACACAGAGAAGTGATTAAAGAAATTCTTGGTACCTTCAGCCAGATCAAAGACTTAATCAACACTGACATCTTTTAACCATCTCACAGGACTCTTGCAGATAGTTCCACAACACAAACCAATTTGCTTCCTACAGAGGACAGTGGTTATTGTCTCTGCACTTTCAGATAGACTTCAGGATGGACACAGCTACTAAACCCACTACCAAGATGAATAATTTCAATTAAACCTTTGTGAATTGACTGCAGAAACAAATTATTTGTTTAAAAAATCAATCCTTGAGTGTGAAGCATTTAGTTTCTCATTTTTTTTTCCAGAATAAACATTAAAAAAAAAAAAGTCAACATGATTCCAAACAGGAACTAATGACTACCTGAACTAATGTCAAGTTCAGACTAGACAAAGAACTCACTTGTTCACAGAACTTATAATTTCTTCCTCTAATAAATGAAGATTTTATTCTTTCCCTCAAGTAAGGATTTTGACCAAATCCTGCATTCAATTCAAACCAAGGCGAACATGTTGCTCACACAACACATAGCAAGTCACAAAGATATGCAGCAAGTGTTTAATGTTCAGTGGAAAATCTAGTGGTTAACCATGCAAACAAATTATTTACCCTTTTGCTCAGGAATCATTACAGTTCCAACTCCAGAGCGGTTAACATTTCAGGAACACATAGTTATGGTCAGGACATCCAGAATCTGTATCCACTAAAGCAAAAGTGTGGAAGTTAAGGCTCTAAGACACTTGACTTAACCAGACTATTAAATTTTCCTTCCCCTGAAAATGATCTGAGGTAATTTCAACGACCAGAGCTGGAAAACTTATCCTCAGCTAAATGAATCATGAGTCTACAGAATGCTTAAATTCAGGAAAAGACTGACAACAGCAACATGCAAATTGAAAAAAATCATTTAAGAAATGCAACCACAGGAAAAACGAATATAGCATGGGATGTCTGTGAAGAGGTATCATACATAGGAACAAGAATCAAAAGCAACTTTTCTCTCTTTGTGAGAACAGCAACAGTATTTCCAGTGACTTATTAAAAGACCACTGAATAGCTCATAGTTTTTTCCATTAGGAAGATATAGAGAAATAAGGAGTTGTGTAAGACAGGAAAGATCACAAAGATGCATGCAAAAGCAGAAGAAATGGGATAGGATATGAATAATAATAGAATATGAAAAATACAACCTGTTTGCAGCAAATTAGGATGGCATATCTAGGCACAAAGGGCATGCAGTAACTTAGATACTCATAAAAAATACTTTCACAGTGGAAAGATGAAATACTTTGTGGAATAGTCCATCTTTGGATGTAAGAGTCATTCACACTTTGAAATACTGGGTCAGTGAAGCATTTCTTTAAAAACTGTTAAATGTTGTAATGTCTTACATGGCAGAAAACACTTAGCAACTTTCCTTGCACTCAATATAAAAAGAAAGAACAAAAGATGTATCAAAAGATCATGTACTTCTGTTTTTGCAGAGCCAGAGCAAAAATAAATGAAGGATTGAAGTGTAAGAGGTGTATGGCTCTGCTAAAGCTGGTAGTGACACACAGCCTGTAATTGCCTTTGCATAACTCTCCTGCTACAATCAGTAACTGAGTTATTTCAGTAACTCTGGGTTAGAGGATAGACTGCTTCATCCTAAAAGTCTTCTCCCCACTTGTGGAACTTCTCTGAAGCTGTAAACAGGGTGGTCCACATAGTCCAGGAATGGCATGACAGGATCTTCTCTCACATAATTTCTAATTCTGCATACTTCAGGAGCAAAATCCTCCTCTTCAATCTACAGTCTACTCTTCCTACTGCTATGACCATAAACTGAAGTTTGCTGTGCACCGAAAATCAGAGTTACCCAAACTTGAGAGAGTAGCTCCATTCTTTGACAATTCCTCCCAAAAGTTAGCACCAAAGAATCTGCAGTTGAGAATTCCTTCCTCATTTAGCCATTTTATTTTGTTAACTTTTAAAACACAAATGCAGTTATAAAATACCACAATGTAGGATAAACTGGAAAATGGCATCATACAATTATAAAAAATATCTAAAGGATGTATCTATAATCTGGCATGATTCATACTTAAAAAAGAGGAGGTTACCACTGAGATGTTCTGTAGTGTTCAAGGGTGTTCTATAGTGGGACAAAGTGGCATATTCAATGAATCAGTAGATATCCTCAAGAAAGTATGTACACCATTATTAATCTCATGGACAGAATCTGACAATGTATTATTTACAAGCAGGACCAATTTGCTAATGCTGCAATTTTCAAAGAGATTTTCATAACTTACACACCCAAACTCCACTGAAATATGAGCATCCAGTTCAAATCAAGTTTTTGAACATCTCTCACTGTGAGTTTCCCAATCCCAAAGCACACTATAATTCCTTCTTCTAAGACAGGTTTTGTTATTGGATCACCTTTCTCATAGAGCTCTTCCATCGCTCTCCAGGTTTCAGCTCGGACCTCTCGATTGCTTTTACCTGGAACTTGTGCATCAGGCCAGTGGATCAAATAAAGATCTAAAAAAGAAACAGAACCACACTGCTTATTAAAGTGTCCAAAAAATAAATATATCAAAGCACATAAGACAGCATTTTCCTTTCACAATGGCCCCTAACACATTATCATCATAATAGTTCCAATTACTACTCAGTGATCATTATTGTATCTATCCAGTTGTAAGAAATCAATTCTATAACATCACATTAACAACTAAGGGTAGCAGAACTTGCATATGTTCCACATGTTTAGGTCACTGTAATCAGAATTTCATGGTTACATATGCACTTAATAAACTTTCCACACATAACAAGCCCCATTTAACTCAAAAGGATTTTGGTCACTGAAATTATGAGTGGACTACTACTTATTAAGTGCTACAAGTCTTCCATTTCATGGAAGACAAATACATTTGACAGTTCTGCAGATATTTTATACAACCTCAGCAGTGGCTCTGTCTTTTTCCTTTCTAAAGAAGATTTCCACTTATGAATTTCTGTTGGAAACCACAGTGCAGTCTATATGGAGATTTTTTGTCTAAGTTTTGTGGCAGCCTTTGTGATTTTTTAAAAGAAAATTTTAAAACAATATTTTAAGGTGACAAAATTATGCTTTATTACATTTTTTGGCATGATTATCATGATTTCAGGCACAATTTAGATTTAGTGCTGATGAAATTACCATAGACTCACAGAACCTTTTCCTAATATCCAACCTAAACCTTCCCTGACACAGCTCCATGCTGTTTCCTCGGGTCACTGGTCACCAGAGAGAAGGGACCAGTGCTGCCCCTCCCCTGCCCCTCGTGAGGAGGCTCTTTGTGTGCTGGCCTCCTGCAAGAAAAGACTACCCTTCAATTGAAAAAGGAAGCACTTCCAACATAAACTGAGAAATGTACAAGTACTGGACTCAAGAGTTCCAAATCAGATTTGAATTTTAAAAATGACAGGATCTCTAACTCCTTTATAAGTTTGTAGACATTGCTAGACATCCTGAAGGAGAAATTTAGAGATACTTGGGAAACAATTACATTTCTATTCAAATTCTAACTGCAGATAAACAGGTAACTGCAGGTATCCCAGTCAAACAGGTTTCGGCCTTTGCTGCATATATTAGTCTGATGAAAAACAGGAAAAGAAAGTAAATAGATGACTGAGATGTGTACCATTTTCTTTGTGCTTTATAATATTCCTTTTCTGGCAGTTCAAATAGAGTTAAGAAAAAAACCTGACTTGTTTGCAATGAGAAGATTTTTTCTTTCTTTGAACACATCACACCATTCATTTGCAGCACTTCTTTGTGAAAATACAGATCCTCTGCTTTGTAAATAATGAAAAAATGAGGAAAAAATGGAAAAATATTCCTTTTATTCACAATTTAATGACTACATTAATAATTACTGTATCCGTGGGCTGGTATATTAGCTTTCTCCCTCTAAAATACAAATTCAACCTTGATTTAAGATGAAAATATAACATGAAATTCATTATAATACACCAGCTCCAATTTTGGTACATCACTGCAACACATTAAAGACAGTGCTTTACTTACCTTAAGAATCTAATTAGAACAGTTGAGAATTCTGTACAGTAAAATACACTACAGATATAGCAAGACAAACATTTTGTGTGTGTCACAAAAATCACAAGCTACATTTGCACTTTCTGATATCAATAATCCATTTAAATACAATTTTAAACTTTTAGACTTTTAAATACAATAGCTCTGACAAGAAATAATCACTTCTATATAATCATCTGTAGCATCTGGTTTTGCATCACAATTAAGGAGAATGTTGCTCACTCTTTGCCCTTTTATCCATAAAATCCAATTCCACATGCAGTTTTATTCATCACCAATTCATGAATAATTACTTCTTCACTAATTTCTCTGAGGAATGAAGTTGTATTTATTAACAGTAAATACCAATACATGACATTGGAATAAATACCAATTCTGTGACATTTAACTGAAACCAGTATTGGGATATTGATTAAAATGTTCGGTGAGGGTATGTTAAAAACTTAGGACTACTCAAATTCTATTGCCAATAAAACTTCCACTGATTTATATTAGACATAAACCCAAGCATTAGCATTAGGAATTGCTAGCATCAGGTATTCATTTTGATCCAAAATTATACATGCTATTGGGCCTGCTTACTGCATGGAGACTGCCATGTTTGTGCTTAAACTTTTTTGCTTGTATAAAGCAAGTGTCATATATAAGAAGGTGCAAGTTACTCGTATCTGATACCCGATACAGAAAAACTGAAGAATTATACATTTTAAACAGCTGCTTTCTCTGTTCTCCAAACCAGACTAATAAGAACTGCCTAACTATGCAGAAAAATGTCATTTAGCAAAAATAATCAAAGTTCAGCAGAATTTCACCACCAGTTACTTCTCCAAAAGCCTGACTATTCAGTTAGACACCACAGTTTGCAAATGCTCACAGAAATAGTTACATCATGGATTTCCACAGACACAGATGCATTGTACTCAGCTCAGGAAACTGAAACATTCTCCAAAGAAAGACTTTTAACAGATTTGATAACTGAAAGATCTTTAGCCTTGGACATCTGAGAAAATGCAACACATCCCCCTTCTCTGTATTAGTGTCTGAGGCCTCTGACGCAAACAAGATTAGCTGCTGGTCCTGCAGAGGTTTTGTTACTAGGTACACCATGACCACATCATCCTATCATGTTTATTTCAATTTAGGCTTTTTCATTGAAATAAAAATTACTTCACATTTAGAAATATTGGCATATAGAGCAAGAGAGCAATCTACTGGATCACCAAGAACAGTCTTCCTGAATGCAAGAAGTATCCATGGAAGCTGTGTGGCAAAGGTGCCTTATCTCATAGATAAAGTGTAGAGCAGTCCTTCTGCCAGCCATGTGTAAAGCACCCCAGCACAGCTAGGATCTTACTTCTACTGCATCTGTTAGAAAAATTTCCATCACACCTGCAGGCCAACAAAAACAACAAGCACCTCACAAACCAAGGTCTATGATTTCATCTTTATTTGTACACACATTCACACCCTACACCCACACGCACATTTTCTTTTGCTTAAAATATTTTCCCTCCTGGGGTACTGGGTTTGTGAGAACACAAACACTCTTAAATTCCTTCTGGAGGCAAGAAATTAGCTTTAAATCATTGACTGATAGAGCTTTAAGTTCTAGTAATCAAGAAATATATAACTTTATCACTGGAGGTTTTTAAGAACAGACTACATTTTTATTGACAACAAGGTTGTGCCTTGTAGCATGGGAAAGATTAATTAGTATCTTGAGATGCCTTCCAACCATGTATTTTTTTAAAATAAACTTAAATCAAAAAATCCATCTTGATTCACAGTATCAGGATGCACTTGAGAAAGAAGAAAAAACCTCCAAACATTCACAATCCAATTTTCTATTTAACAGCTCTTTAAAACATCCTTCGCAGACAGTCAGGCTGTAATGGCGCAGCAGTAAGCGAAGGCCTGAAGGTCATTAAATGTCAATGTACAGTGGTGCAGGAAGACTAAAACTAACACTTAGGCTGCTTTCACACACACATTTAAAACAGAATGGCTTATGGCTTCTTAGTGGTTGCAGCACCTACAATCAACACACTTCCTCTTAACTGGAAAGTACAAGGCCATTTTACACTTTTAAAAGCCAACATGATGTTGTGGAAATATAAGTTTGCAATTCTATTCAAACCCCTAATACAGTATTTTTTAAAAAGTCAAAATTGACTAAAACAAACCAAGTTGTATGAAAAAGAAGCCCTGCCTTATAGCAAGCCTAAAAGCAAAAGCATATTTTGCAATGTGTCCCAGCTGTCTTAATGTAGTGATCATATTTCCTTGCTTTTCTCAACAGTCACTGCACTTAATATTGATATGATGTATTTGTCTTTCTCACTCAATCCTTTTTGCTTTGTGTTTCCTTCTATTGAACAAGGATCAATGTGAAACAACCTACAAAGTGTATTGAAGCCATACAGAATCTGAATGATGATAATCCACTCACTTCGTGTGGCTCATCTATTACAGTGAAGATGCTGAGAGTGCATTTGTCCTGCTCCACTTGGGGATTTGTCATAGGCCAGATTTGCCTGAACAGGACAAACTTGGAATTGTCAAAAGGAAAATAAAATTGTTTATGAATTTGGTAACCCACAAATCAGCATTCAAGAAGTGCATTTAGAGGTTGGATCTGAATCCCAAGGAATGTATTCTGCTACTGCCAAACCTGTAAGATCTGCTGCCATTTCGTATTGGTTTGCTGTGACTGCTAGTTGAGGATCACATTTAGAAAATGCAAGGAGCAGAGTATCTATTACAACCACTGTCCACAAATAATACAAATTTCCATCATGTCATGGATATATAATCTCCAGCTCAAATAAAAATCCTGGAACACTGCTCTCCTCATACCATTTGTCTGAAAAGTGTTTATTGAAAAGGCTTCATAGCAAGTATTTTACACGGAGCACTTTTCATCTTAAAAAGCTGTGACTGCTTTCAACAGCTCATCTGTTTCAACAGCTGGCATTCTATATACTAATAATGCACAAATTTATTAATTCCTGTTAGATTATTTCCCACGTTTCTAATTCAGTCTTTATGGATGGACTGGGTAATCCATAAGGACCCTCAAGAAAATGAACATGAACAAAAAGCTTAGCTGCACATTTGCTGCCAGGGCTCCTGCAGCTTTTTCTTTTTGCACTCTTCTGAATAACTAACTTTCCTACCAACATAAAGATCTAACATCACAGATGTATTATTTAGGATCTTTCAGTTTTCTTTATGAACTTTGTATCTTTACAGAAGATGTGAACCCCCACATACTTCATTAATACCACAGAATGAAATCAGGAAATTCTGATTTATTCTGATCAGCATTAATTTAGGTCACTATGACTAAGTGGTTCAGGAACAGCTATATAAATTTTTCAGACATCTCCACATCAATGGAAGAAAGGTGAAGAAGGAGGGAAGATGGATGAGGGTATTAAAACAAAACAAAACAAAAATATTTCTTAAAAAAGGAAAAAATCTAGTATGGAGACAAATTGCGCAGAGAGCTGTAACATTCCTTAATTGGTCTTAATAATAGGTGCACAAGAAGTCTCAGCTCTGAACACATCTGACAAACAAGTTCTGTTTGTGCCATTCCAAGGATTCACTCACATGGTGACAGCATTAGTACATTTCTTGCTCTCAGACATTCTCTTTCTTCTTTCAGGCATTTCTGCTTAGCAACGATTTGTAAACTCAGTATTTCTGTGAGCATCTACTCCAATCTACTACCTGAGAAAATAAGAACAACTTACAGTACTAGAAGGAATCACTGCAAAAGACTTCTTGGAAGTGAATCAAGTTTTCCTCTCATCAACATTCAGCACCAGTGCCAGAGCAAGCAGAAGAAAAAAGAAAGCAAACACAAAATATAACAAGCAGAAAACAGAGGGGAGGAATAATGTTATTTCTCAGTTTAAAGGAGAAAGTCAGGGCTTGAAACTTTGTTCATGAAAGTCTCATTGCAGTGACCTGCATTTGTACAGGACAAATAAAAAGGAATTTTAATTCATTTTGCATTATTCTGTACCTGTGGAGGAAGTTAAGGGATATGTTCCCAGAAAGAACAGAGCCAAAGATGTGCATACAAGTATCTCTGTCTAACAAATACAAGTTCTGTCCTGTTCACCTTGTAAAGTACTCAAGCAAAAAAACCTGTGAATACAGCACACAGCTGCCATTAATATTATACATTATTAATTCAGCAAAATTCACTTCCTCATTGAAGCTTGTTTATTGCTATAATAAGCAAATATGTTTATTTTTAGGTACCTCCTCTCCTATGACCTGTCGCAAGAATTAATTGGCATCATTACTGCAATTCTGCCTGTCTAACAAAGTAGTAGCAATATTACATCTTTGACTACAAGGAGTTTATGATCAGGGAAAATTTACAAGTGCAGTGTTAGTTAAGCTTTAATTTTAGTTTTCTAAAGTCTTGTAGATACTTCTAACATTTTCCCCATGCAAATTCCATCAGACACACCAAACCAAAGGCAGTATTCAGAATTTTAAAAAGTTAAAAGACCTATAAAGTAAGTGTTAGAAAGGACTCCCATTCCTTGAGAAAAAGAAAACAGACCACAGAAGAAACCAGGCATCTTTGTCACCTTGTTGCCAATATATTACTGTAAGGTTTATGAATCCTTGTTTCATAGGTTTTGGGTGTTTTTAGCAAAATATATAAAACTCACACAGTTGTTCCTCAAAGAATTTTACAATAAAAAAAACCTTTACAAAACATTTGTAACAAGAAAACTCTGTGATCTCAATAGTACACATGTGAACTTCCTAGAGAACAAAGAGAACAAGAAACCTGCAAGTGTGTAGGCAGAATAATAAATGTGCAAATAAAGGCAGAATTTGGTTTCTGTGACCCATCTGTACTACATAATTGTCTTCAGAACTCACTCATCTTCACAAGTACTCCCATGGAAGGCACAATAAATGAGCTATATAGTAAGATTCATACCAAGATATTCAACACCAAGTCTTTCACATGACTCCAAGCAGGCCTTTTTTGTGTTCTCATAGCCATAATCACTATGCCACAGTTTGGTGGTTATCCAGAGGTCCTCTCGCTTCACACCACTCTCTCTGATGGCCCTTTGGAGGAGGGATTCACAGCCATATCTTTTTGCTGTGTCAATATGACGAATGCCACACTTCTGTAGGGCATGGACCACTGCAGCATGGGAATAACCACCCTGGTGGGAAGTACCTAAACAACAAAAGCAGAAGTGAATTGTCAGCAGTGAATTATGAGGGGGGCATATTTTATCATTGTTTTCTTTTCTTTCTTTTTTTTTTTTTTTTTAAATATATTCACACAAAACCTTCTTAATTAATTTTCATTTTTTAATAGTAAAGAAATGGGAACTGACTCATCTTTAGGCTTGGAAAATACATGAAGTTGGTTCTGATCAGAAGTAACTCCATCAAAATCAAGTATCAACAGCATTTAACTATAAAGAAGTGATGTGATGAGTTAGGCTGAAAATCATCAAAGAGAAAACACAAACTTTATGGAAAATTAATATTTGTCTCTTAATTTTCATTGAGAAGCATAAGCAGATGAGAATATTTTAAAAAACCCAAAACCCCAAACAACTTTTAAAACCATTTACTTTGCAAAAAGCATATCCTGAAACCTTTACTCTGTTGAACTCCTGGTAGCTTGAAGTTATTACTGCATTGTACAATCCCAGGCCGGGCCATACTGCAGGTGCCATTTGCATAATGTCCACCTCAGCAGTAAACAAACCAATACAATCCTACACAGGAGTTACAGAATGGGCATGCAGGGAGTTTCAGTAACAAAATCCTGTTACTGTCACTGTGTGGGGATTCACCGGACATGTATTTTGCATGTCAAGGCGACGGAAGGAGGAGGAGACTCAGCAGGAAAAGCAACCAGCAGGAGGACTTCAGATAAAGAACTGGCTGAGTGCAAGGAGGATGATGTTTCTACTTACCCTTTCCTGTTAGTTGTTTTTCCTGCCTTGAGCCCCTCATCCATTCACCCTCACTCCACACAGTTCTCACAAACAGTATTTTCTAGCTTGTTGGAGGAATTGCTCAGTCAGTTCCAGTCAGCTCCCAAGTCACCTCCTTCCAAGCTGACCAACAGTATGTAAAGGCCCTCATGCCATAAACAGCAGGCAGCACAAAATGGCTCAGTCATCGACTTCAGAAACGACCTGCACAGTTCTGAATAGGCCACAGCAACAGGGCTTCAGACACTGCTAAATCCAAAGAAATGAATAAAGGAGTCCACGTCAAATTTATTTAAAGAATTATTTAAAGTGAAATTTGTATCTGCTCTTACCCTTCTCTTTCCCTCCAAACATGGTATTGATTTCTACCCCAAGCACTGATCTGCTCATTATGAAATTACCCCTGCAAATGGCCACCCAGCCTGCCAGGAAAAGGGCACAAATAAAAGCTTCTCCTCAGAGCTTCCTGACCCCAATGGGGCAACAATGCCCAGGGGAGGCTGCAGGATTTTCTCACTTGTTTTAACAAAATGCAACAAGGAATAGAACTTACAAAAGTCCAACTTGCATGTAAGGCAAGCCAGGTTTTCCTAAATGCTTATCATGCTTATCATTTTTGGTCATTCCTGTTCTTAGAAGGAAAGCCAGCGAGTCTTGCTCAACACTCAAAGTCATTTAAACTAAGATATAATATGGTCTGATCTCCCACCCATACACATCAGGATCACGACATCCCGCTGAGCACAATAGGACAATTTCCACTTTATAACTGAGACCAACAAAATGTGGAGTAGTGAATTCTTGACTTATCTTCATGGACTTTAAAGTGATGAATTTATAATACTATATTCCTACAATTTTGACATGCATATCATAAGTAATTTACTTTCCAAACATAAACAAAGTTTTTAATGTTCTAAATGACAAAACTTTAAATCTTCTTTTTTATAGCCACTAAATATGATTACTAATTGGCTTAATTTCTGAGCCAACTAGAAATAAATGTCTCTAGAACTTGTTTTACATCAAAATTACTTAAAAGCTAAGTCAATTTCGTTTTCAAAATAGCTATTTCAAAATCATCCTGAATGCTTAAGAATTTTAGATGACTGCAATGTTACTGCATTACAATTATGGGGAAAGAATTTATATGCAATTTTACATTATCCAAGTCCTAAAGGAATTTTATTACAGAATTATATAACTAGCATAGAAAAATTACTATACTTCTTCATAACAAACCCTTCACTTTTAATATGCTGATACTGGTGCAAAATAAATGAGGTTGTAACTATTGTGTCTGTTTCTGGCTGAATGGACATTTCTAAGCACAGAATGAATGGAGTTCATTTAGAGGTCTTGCAAATGGACTCTGACTCTTTTCATGCATAATGGATTTCAGTAAGAACATTTAGGACAAACAACTTTTTTTTTTTTTAATTTAACCCTTTAAGTTAAAGGGAGAGAGTGGTTAAGAAGGAAAAATCAAAATAATTTTGTTATTGTCCCCCATTCAGTGATGGCATGCACACTTGTTACACAAGAAATAAAGACAGCAAGATCAATCTGAAGGAAATTATCTCAATTTCTATGCGTAAAAACAAACTACAACAGTCCTGGTGCACTAAACAGTAAATAAAAAGAAATCAACAATTATTTAATAATGAACAATAGGTTGATAAGCTAATTATGCTAACATAACACTTCTAGAAATCAGTTTTCTGTTTACACATGTAATTAAATAAGTTACAAGTCACAGATGCAGAAGGATGACAAAAAAAGGTGGAGTGACTGAACTTTGTAATTTTTTTAATATTAGAAATTCAAGCAATGCTATTTGAACACATTAACATTCTTACAGGTTTGGGATTCCCCTTTGCTCACAGAGATGTAATTCACATGGTACATGTATATTTAAAGAAAAAATCCAATCATGCATTTAAAACCAGTATGAACCTGCACCCTTTCAGTTCCCTTCCTGTTTCTAAAAATATTTAATTCATTTTTTTCCCTAGAATTCGCTGATAAGAAATAGGAATTCCTTTCAAGAAACTATGTCAAATATAAATAAGTTTGGAAAAGCTTCCTAATTTTTAGCTAATATTTTAGCTTGTTTCCTAGGGACATAGCACTGTTACCTCACTGACTGAACTAAGCCAAATTTGACAGACTGGAAGGCATGCAAGACAATTACATTCCAATGGATTCTGTGAAAAACTGGTGGTTGTAAGGGATAAGGATACTGCAGCAAAAATATGGATAGGTCAGAGGACACAAATCCATGGAAAGTAGGTTTAATTAGTTACATTGTTATTTTGTCACAGTTGCTTATCACTTTCTTGATACTCTGAAGAGCACTGCCATCAAAACTGGAGTGAGAAAATGCTCTGACAACCCATAAAATGATACAAAGATTATTAGAAAGGCAGAATCGTGTTCATAATGCAGTTGCTACCGGGGAAAAAACCCCAACATGCCAATCAGCAACACCTCCCCCAATCTCTCAAAAACAGAAAATCAGCAACATCTCCAGCCCTGACACCACCAAATATGTAGAACAAGTAACAAACCCCCCCCCGCTATCCTCCCTCCCAGATTTATGCACCAGCTCAGCTCTCAGCCTCGTTAAACTTTCCGTTCTACCCTCGCAAAGCTGCAGAACTACAGAGAGAGATCCAAAGCACCAACAGTTTTTCAAAACGGAACCAGGATATTACTCTCCCTGCTCTCTCCCTTCCTTTATGGAGAAACATCTTCATGTTCTTTGTGAAATGTGAAACGATTATTCATCTGAATATATAAAAATGTCCAGTGACATGAATAACTTTGGCTGCTTGAATTCAGTGGAGTAACATTAGGAAAGTTCCTGCTGGTGAAACACCAGCCAGAATATTTAGAGATCATGTCAGCGAGTAATGATCTTCTGACATCAGTACTAAATTAAAAGAGTTGACAAAGAAAACACCTGCAAAAATGCTCGTTCCTTGCTGATTTATTAATCTCCAGTAATCACCTAAGAACGCTCAAGAGCAAAAGCTCAAACATCCTTTCATCAATTTTTACACACTCATTCTGTGTATTTGGTATTGTATACCATAACAGGCTTGAAATATCTGACTCTATTAGTTTTATTTCTACTATTTCAACATTACATCAATGGAACACTTCTTATGAATATATTGAATTTTTTGGTGTTCATATAGTTTGATTTCTTAATTACCTTATGAACAAATGTGATGATAAAACATAAAATGGCTATACATAATGCAAAGGAACTTATAACACATTTTGAGGTTAATTGCTAATCCATTCACAAAATCACATCCCTCTTCTATGGAAAGACTCAAGGACAGACAATCCTTACTTGCTGTCCTTGCTGTCTGTCTTACATCCTCCTCCTAATTTTGTATTCATATGATCCTCTGACAAGCTGACTCAGATTGTTAAATGGTCAAAAAAAGAGAGTACAGTTTCAGAATTATTCATGAACCCGAATAATTCCTCAGAGGGGAAAACCCACTAAATTTCAGACAAGGGATGGAGCAAAACAAGCTCCCTCTTTGGCAGCAGCAGTTAAATAATCTGATTTAATAAATGCTTTTATTCAAAGTAAAAAAAAAAAAAATCACAGTTGTGTCCTAACCAATCAACAAATGATCAGAGAGACCTCCTCCATGAACTTGTCTCCTTGCTTTCTATTATATTCCCCAACACCATTCCTACAGCTGCTCTTAGGCAAGCAGATAATGTCACACTAACTTTCTATCACCACAGCCCTAGAACCCAAGTAAAGATGCCATAGTAAACTACCTGGCATAGTTTTATCTTAACAGGGTCAGTTACTCTGAAAATCCTATGTAGCATCACAGGACCAAGTATTCCAGCATCCTCTCTCTTCTGGAGTGTAGGGCTTTCCTCTGCAGCAGGTGAAATCAAAGTCAACCTCGCTATGAAGTTACTACTCTCTACAATTTTCATGAGGCAACGAGAGCTTATTTCAAGCAAAGAGATCCAAATTTAATAACAATTACTTTTACAAAATAACGTGGATAATTTATTCAGAGTACAAGGGCACCCAATGTGTATATAAAATAGGGCAGCTATTCCTGAGGGAATGGAGCCTATGGAGACAATGGGCTTCTGGAAAAACTGGTAGGACACCATCAACAATAACAGAAAGACTCTGAGCAGACTCCCATTATATAACCAATGGTTCTATAATTGGTCAGAATGAAAGCAGCACACAGGTTTATCTAAAACTCAGTCATTTAAGTTTCTCTTGCCTCTGTAAAAGTTATTTGGATTATGAATGGTTTAAATATTTTAGTTTGTAAGTTTTACTTTGGTAATGCTTCTCTTTCTCATTCTTTTGTTTGTTTGCTTGTTTGTCTGCTAAATATGATGCATTGCTTAGTGCAAAGGTGTCACTCTGGGACTGTTTTTCCCCTGTAAGACTGAGAACACACTAATAGAATTCAGTAACAGGGAAAAAAAAAGTAAGGAAGCATGATTTTAAACTCTGCAATTCTACTCAGGCAAGTCTACACAGGCACCAAGAAACAAAATGCAGGAATACAGCCTTGCCTCAAGGCAAGAGGGTAGGAGAGAGCCATTTCATGTTTATTATGTATCCAGGGAAAGGGAAGCCAGAATTGCTGGTTTTCTCTCTTCCTGAGAGGAAGGAAGAAATGGCAATGAGCCATTGTTGACAGAAGCACTCTATTCCCTCCATTCCAAAGAGACTCTGACTGTAAAGGATATTCAGATCATCTACTGTAAAATGACCACATATTTCTGTTCATTGACCCACCATTTATCTCCTTAGAGATAAGAGAACCTTAGACAGGAAAGGAGGTGCAAGAGCAACTTCTCAGAAAGTGCCTCACAGCAATCCCAGAAAGTCTGCAAGTGGCATCTGACATGAGTGGGATGCTATTGCTCTGATATGGCACCGATTCACTAATGTATTTCTGGCAGTAGAAATAACTATTACCCCAAAAATGCAAATATTTTTTTCAGCAATAGTAAAGGAGATTTCCACTGGAAAAGTGCCAGCTATTTAAATTATTCAACTGCAGTAGTCAAATATTTTAATCATGCAGAACCTATCAATAAAATCTGGAAAGAGACCTATACATTTGAAAGGCAATTATGAATGTGTAATTCGTGTAGAAATTTCATAAGCAGAGCAGCAGCACACATTTATTTAAATGCCTTTACAGACAGACTGCCAAATCTTGAAGCCTTTCTTTCACTCCACACTTTCCCACCACCGTGAGAACTATTTCTCATTAACAACCAAATTGGTTTCAGATGCTCTGCTATAAGATGTTACCTTAGAAACCATTTGGTAAAAGACTGTGGCTTCCTTCCATAGAAATCTCAAGCAGTGAAAAGGCAGATTTTCTGGCATAAATCAAATCCAATTTCTAGGGTTCACTAAACCTTTTCTCCTCAGAATAATGTTTTGTGACTAGATCTTAGCAGTTAATAGTGCACGAAGAATTGCTGGTGTGAACCAGTTTTAAATTATTTTCATTCTATTCTCTTTCTTAACTCAATTGGAATTACTTCCAATACTTACCATACCTTGGTAGAACCTTTAACTTCATAACTAATACGGATATTTAGTATATACAGCAAATAAACAGACTGAACAAAACTATTATTGTCCTTCCTTTTTAAAACACGTCCTTAGACTATCTGATAAGGATGACATGAATTAACTAACGTTAGACATTTGGAGACACTTTACAAATGAGACAAATACTACAAATGAGACAAACCCAGTTTTTTTCTCCTCCATAAAACTTTCACAATAAAGAATGATCAAAAGAAAATAAAATACTAAGCCCATATGCTGTACTTAATTAGAACATTATCATAATCATTCCTCCCGTGAAAGGTTGACTTAAAAATAAATTATATAAATAATTCATGATTATGCATAACCAACATACAATTATGTAGAGGGACAGCAAATTTAAGAAGTGTATTTGAACATGAGTCCAATGATTCAAAGCCACTTAAAATACTGTAAAGATAATATTATAGGAAAAATTATAAAGAGAACTGTGATTTGTAGTGACTCATATCACACAATGAAAATGTATGTACAATAATTACCATTCTGACATCCTAATTCAAGCTAATTCTACCAATGCTGGGTAATTTCTGACATCATACCAGTGCCCTTTTCTTGCAAAGTGCAATTGTGAATCATGACAGATCCTCCTCCTGCACTAACACGTGACAGTGTGAGGCCTGAGACTCGCTGTGTCCCACTGGTAACTAATTGTGTTCATGAGCTCCAAGGACAGCAACAACCCAGCTCCCCTTAGTGCAAACTAAGCTGAACAATAAAGAATGTTTCTGATTAAACGCTTATTTTCCCCCACACTATCTTAAGAATTTAAAATGCATTTTCTAAGTTTCTGAGACAAATAACATCTCCTCTAGCTCCTCCTCTCGCACTGCACATTCAGCCTTAGAACTTTAAGCATTAAAATGCAAAGCACTTCCATTCAGGCACTAAGAAAAACAGACCTTAAAGTTATGAAACTGCTGCAAAGCCACAAAGATGGCCTTCCTCTTTCTCTCCCTTCTTCCCCCACAACAAGGATTTTGTATCACTCTCTTGTGCTGTACTTTGCACAAACATTACAACTGAAGAGAGTTCAGGAATGAGTACCTCCTTTATCCCCATTTGGTGGCATGAGGAACTACTGCAATTCAGGTTACAGCAGCATGTGACATCACCATTCAATGCTGCCAAAACTATGCTAGCAAGCTCTGGCAAAGAAAAAGGTATGATGACTAAAATCTGCTACATGAAGGTTGAAAGATAAAGTTTAGCTTTCTTTTATTTCCCCCCACAAAGTTTGGTATAATTTTTTTACACTAAAAATACATGCTGAAATACAAAAATTATATATACTGGAGCTTGCTTCTCTGTTGATTTCAAACTGCTTGCAAATCATTTGTTCATCTCTTGGGCAATTAGGCTTGTAACACTGAAAAGTCTTAATGACAACAGGAAAGTTAAAAGCATACGCATGAAGTGCCTCTGCTTATACTGGTAAAAGTCTTAATTATTAAACAGTGGTAGAAACCTAAATTGATTTATTGCTTAAGACTTAGTGAAGGACATCTAAAATTCATCTGTATCACATGAGCGATATAGTGATTAACAAAAAGAATCCAGCATGAGAAAGGAAGCTATTTTTCTGCTATTAAGTCACAGTTCATGTGCCATAATATAAGGTAAAATCCCCAGCAAACATAAAAAGCTGACCTCATAGATTTGTAGGTGTACAAGAGAGCAGAGACAAAACAGCAGCTTCCCTCAGAAAAAAAAAAGAGAATGTTTTTGTACTGTGTAGACTCTGATGCAAGCAAAAGTTGGCCCAGCATTTTGCCCCAGATGCATTAATTAGTGCCCTTTAAAACAACACTTTTACAGCATGCAGTCTTTTTTAAGGAATGAAACAGCACCAGGATGGAAGGAGGTGAAACTGGAAGAAAGCAAGGGAGGTAGGAGTTCACCAGGTTAAGTCAGGTTGGGAGAGGACACTGCTCTGTTCCACTGTCTACAAACACCCAGCTGCCTGGGGAATGGCCACATTCTGTACAGGAGAGAAATATCTGGAGGCCTCCAAAGATCAAGTACAACTTCTCGAGGTCAGATCTACTGAAACACTGGATGAATTGAGACAGAAAGATTTATAGAGGTGGCATTTTGTTCATCACAAGAGGCTATTAAGGCAACTTGGTAACCATGGGTGAGAAGCAGAGCCCCAAGAGAATAAAAAAAATGGTTGAAACATAAAACAAAAGGAAGAAATAAACAGCCAATTCTTATTACAGGATAAGATTAATTGCAGGGAGTGCCATAGGTCTTGGTACCAGGACCACCGTTCCATAAATTTCCTTAAGAACCAAAGCCATGAAGAAACAAGCCATGGATTTTTAAAAAGGTAGTAACAGTAGAAAATGAAAAAAAGTGAAGGCTTGATTCTACTGCCATTGAGTTGAAAAGCAAAATCTCATTTTATTCCAGTCAAGCAGGGCTGGGTCTTTCTTTGACCACAGCTAAGTTTAAGAACGAAAATAAGCAACTTTAGGATTAATAATTAAGAAGTAGGTAACTGGATTAGTAACACATAATGGAATGTTAAAATACTTCCATTCAGCATTAAGATTTAAATTTATGTAGCATTTTGATGAAAAAAAACCCAACACAACCCGATGCAATGGAAGTGGAGCAATGTGATGCTGTGCTTTTTGCCAGGAGGCCTATTTGTTGTGAAAAGAACTGGGAACAATACAAGAAGTCCTGAGTGGTTGCAATGCAAATGATGCAATGTCTTAATGCAATCAGCAACTATCAGTAAAAACTTACTTTTATGATTTATTTACTTAGACAAGGGTACAGCAGAGTATCAGGAACGTTATCTATGAAACACCCTGAGATGAGGACAGAGATATTTTAATGGATTGTGTGTGTGTGTGTTTTAGTTTCCCCTGACTGCTTTCCCAGCTACAGTACCTATAAATAAGGATGCTGGGCATTCTTGAATGATCTTGTGTAAAGAACATTATTACTACTGATAAAATATTCACTATATGTGACATGAGCAAGACACAATGAGTATACAGACTTGATTATTTTGTTCAGTAATTGCCTGTCCTGATGCCCCTTCCCAAACAAGCATGCAATTAATTTTATTCTTTAATAGGAGGGTATCATTAGAGAATTTTTTATCTCATCAAGTTGTTAATTCTAGCTGCCTCAAAGATCACATAGAAAGCAACTTTACACAAAAACGTTCTATGAATTTTTGGTATCACCAGCATATCTTTACAAGAAATCACTGGCTACTTGACCAACCCACCTAAATGTAATCATTACCATCCCTTAAAAAACCCCAACAGAACAGCAAACAGAAAGAAACACATAAAACCCTGTTCTAATGAGAATATAACTACCATATAAAGAGGATGAAGAGAGTTTCAACAGAAAGTGCCAAAACAATCCTTAAAACATGTCAACCATTCAGCACATGAGCTTGACAAAGGTCCTAATATTTCAGTTACAGGAAGAAAAGCCCTTGTGCTACTGAATTATAATCAAATGCTTTAGAAAGCAGCATTTTCACTCCTCAGACTTATAAAAAAAGGAAGTGACAACTTTCTAAGTGAGAGCTTCTTACTTAACAGAAGTAAGCATGAACAGTTCAAATGATGAATATTTCTTCCAAAACCTGACAAGGATGATACTGTGTGTACCACTTTGACAAGTGATACATTTTTGAGGATGCTGCTTTAGATAAGCACCAAGTATTCTGCAGTTAAGAAACTGTAAGAATATAATTTTCTACTATAGTACAAAGTCTCACCAGCAGGTTCTCAGCCACGTGTAGCTCCTATGAAAAAGCATACCTATGTGTGTAACTTCTGAACAGTGGCACGTTTTATATCAGTTATTTGCCGTGCCTTTCTAAAACGCTAATAAAGTCTTACAAACATAACTATCTTGTTAGCAAGACAGTGAATGTATCCTTTTTCTAGAACAAGCTAAAGCCACTATGAGGTAATGTACTCTCTGGGGCAGAGATTTACACTTGAGACAAGCAATAGAGCCAAAATGCCAATTCATTTTAGACTTAAGCCTACTCCAGTAGAAAGCAGCCTTTGTAATGAAAATTGATCAAAAACACGCCTGACCCTCTGCATGTGAATAATGTTGGCTAATACAACTGTTAGCATTAAACCATATGAAAAGTTACCAGCAGTTTTCATAATCATACAATAAGCAAGGTGCAGATTATTTTTATTTGTTAATTAAAACTTTAGCTATACAATATATTTCTAACATAAAAGTGAGCTGCCTTATAATAATTGGTTTGTGTCTCAGGAAAGTCAGCATGTTTTACCATTGCTAGTAGACTTGTCTTTTTGCCAGACACAAGACACTATGAATATGCATCTAAGTAGATATGAAATTTTGGATGTACAGAATTCGGCATGTTATTCCAAGTAATCCCTCAGACTGAACACAAATTTTGCACACTCCTTGGCCTTCTCTGGTGTAAAAATTCATTTTTCTCACTAGAGATTTTAATGGAAATGGATCCTCATCATTAAGAATAGTTTATGTAAGAGCCCAGAACCTCAGAAAGAGAATGGTAACCTAATGAAAGACTTAAACCTCCTTCCCCTTATGTCCCCTTTTGCATCAAACCTTGACCAACTTACTGAACTTCTATACAAATGACAAAGAAGCTATGGCATGGAAACCAAACTAAAAAAACACCATCACCAACACCTTTTGATAGTGAAGCTTGAACAGGAAGAAGAGATATTTTTGACAGAATGCAATTCCAGGATATTGTTGCACTCTCCTGAGTAACATGTTCTGGCCAAGAAACACATTATCTGTCTCCTAATTCAGCTCTCAGATGCTACAAAAGGGCTTTCGTCACTTCGAAATAACTTGCATAGCTATCTGAGCTGCCTTCCAGGTGACACAACTGGAGAGTTGAAATCATCTTTATTCATATTTAGCACACTTATCTGTCTGAAGTTTCTTTAGAAAGATTATCTAGCAACAGAGGCAACATCTGTATCTATAAAAGTTGTCTTCGAGGGATCAAATAACAATTAGGTCTACATGTTTAGAGAGATAAGAAATGGCAAGCAAATTTTAAATCCTACTGAAAATGGCCTTGCAGAAAATGCATTCTCATTTAAGAAAGTTCACCTCTACTTCATAGCCAAGTAAATTTTTTGCACTGCAAATACTAGTTAATGTAGTGAGACTATAACAAAAATAAGCCATTAATGTGGAAAAGAGGAGTTAAGTGAGAACAACTACCATAAAGATCCCATTGTGTTGGGCTGCATATTGTGGTATTTATAGCTTGACCACAAATGCAAGCGTGGTGAGCCTTCAACTTTTTTTTTCTCCCTTCTTTCCTCTAATTCTCAGCATCTTGCAGCATATATCAAGGATTCCTTAAAATTACCTGACTGGTTCCTATCTATTACACAATCCTCAAAGATCTGCAGAATGTATAAGGCAATATGTAAAGTGCTACTCTAGCAAGACAAAAAGAGGCAAGTGAAATCAAAGCACCAAATCCTGCTCATGACAACACCACCACTGTAAGTCAAGAGAAGTTCCTTGAAAGCCAAGAGAAGCTCCTTGAAAGCCATACCTGGCAGAAGCTACTCGGCCAGAAAAATTCAAACTTGATTTTCCTGTATGTCACTATCCATTTACAGTGGTATGAATTCAGGCTTAACAACAGACTGCTCAGGATTTTCCAATACAGCAAAAGGACAGGGAGCAGCCATTGAGTGGAGAGCACAAAGGAGTGTTTCTGCATGTCTGCTTTCTAGTCCGTTTATTCTTCCCATAACCCAAGAAATGTATTACAACCTCCGATAAAAAAGCTGGTTCTGTAAACATTCTGAAGCACAGTTTAGCATAAACTTAAACAACGGACATAAGACAACCAACTCCATTCTCTAAAACAGACTATTTACATTATTTTTTGTTTTCTTTTATAAAAAATCTCCAAGAAAACTAAATTGGCAGTAAGTGTTACAGGTCAAAATGACCAACCCCTCAAAAAAACCCAAACCAAACCAACTAACCAACCAAAAAACAGCAAATTGGAAAAAAAATTAGTAATTTTTGAACAAGATAAGCCGTTTTGCTCCCTACATAGTGACTGTGTAAGAGACAGATGCATGAAGTATTCTTCATCACCAATCACCACTCCCTTGTGCCACACAGATCCTGAGATTCCTACAGAGGCTCCCAGTTCAACAGCTGCAATAAGGTTGATTCTATCGTGAGAGTCTGCTCTAAAGACAAGTCTACTCCCAAGCCTCGTAAGAAAACACACCCAAACCACCAAATCACCGCACACCGCCCCGGGCCAGGTGGGAGGGGAGCGGTGTGCTCCCAGCACAGCCGCAGCGCTCCCAGCAGGCCTGGCTGGTCGCACTTGGCAGGAGCACGAAGCTTCCTTCCCCCGACAACACAGGGGCTCTTGGAGGAGCACCAGGCCTGCCCCGCTCAGCGCGGGCACTCGGCAGGAGGCTCCAGTCCGAGCTGCCCTGAGGCGAGTCCGGCTGCGGGCCAAGGGCAGCGCCGAACCTGCCGAGCCGGCCCGGCCGGGCCATGCCCGGGGGGGGCCCCCGCCGTCTCACAACGCCTCTGGCAGGGAGGCGGGCTCTAGGCGGGCCCGCCGCCACTTACCGAGCCCCAGCACCGGGATGCTGTGGCCGCTGGCGACCGGCACCGCGGGGACACTACCCGCCCCTGGCCCGCCCGCCACCGCCATGGCCCCTCTGCGGCCCGGGACTACAACTCCCGGCCGCCCTTGCGTCCCAACGGCGCCGCGGGCAGCCGGGAGCCGGGAGAGAGGAGCCGGCAGCCGGGAAACGAGGAGCTGGGAGCTGGGAGACGAGGAGCTGCGAGCCGGGAAACGAGCAGCTGGGAGCCAGGCCGTCCCTCGGACCTGGGGCCGGGTCCCGGCTCGCAGTGGGGCGTTCGGCGCCCCGGCTGATCCCGGTTTCGTTTCCCTGCTGAGGCCGGTGGCGGCTCGGCCGCGCTCCCCGAGCATGCTGTACCTGGTGGGGCTGGGCCTGGGGGATGCCAAGGACATCACGGTGAAGGGGCTGGAGGCGGTGCGGCGGTGCCGCAGGGTGTACCTGGAGGCCTACACGTCCGTGCTCACCGTGGGCAAGGAAGCGCTGGTAGGTCTGGCCACAGGGACCGAGGCCTCTCGTACCACGGAGCCAGGGGCGTGCTGGGGCTGGTGGGTCCGTGAGAGAAACTAGCGGTGCTCGTTCTCGGGACAAATATGCACGTGACCTTGACTATGTTTTTTAGGAGAAATCTTGCTACCTTGCAAGAAGACTGCAGCAAAAATAAAATGTTCCTTCCTGCAGCTGTTGACACTAGTTTTCGTCTCAAAACCTACCAATGCATGTGCAGACCCTGAAATACTGGAAGACTTGGTTGGAAAACTGTCTCATCTGTTTAAAACCAAAAAAATCCCAAAAGTCATAGCAGAAAAATACATGGTTTGAAGCTCTGAACCTCTGTATCAGCCTGAGGTGTTATGGTATGCCTGCTGGGAGTAACAGTTTTATTATCTCACATTTCCACATTTCCTCGTGGGCCAAGCTGCCTCACCATGTTGGGATTCCCAGAACAGGCACAGTTCAGTCAGAGATGGGCTGTTGAACAACATGGAGATAAAGTGTTCATTAGTAAACACACCTCATGGAAGACAGCGGTAGTAAAAATGTTGCAAATCGTAACTGAGGTAACAGAGATGGTCATAGAAAGATAAAGTTTAATGCTGAAATAATACAAAAAAAATAGCATACCTGCCCACAGACCAGAGATCTTGCCTCGAAATAAACTGAGGCTATCTGGGTCTTGGGTGCTGTATGGCCATCATGTACCTGTATGCAGACCTGTGTATACATAGAGCATGTGAGACTTTTAGCTTTCCAGATACAAGGTAGGCTAGAATATTTGGGGCCATCTCTGATTTATCTGCTGTATGAAGATATGCTCTGTGGTTTTATGTTTCTTTTCAGTACAGTGAAGCAGTCTAAATTGTAGTCAGTCTGTTCAAAATGTTCTTTTTTGTGGTTTACAGCTGGAAAACTGCTAAATGGAAGGGATTACCTGGAGATTTTTATTTTTCAAAATGTGCATTTGCTGTAAGAAAAATTAATGGATTCCTATCCATCTGAAAATAAAACAGTCAATAGTAGAAAAATGCTGAATATTTTTGATGTGGTTATTTGGGGTTTTCTTGTTACATATTTCTTATTGTTTTAAATCTTTTGCAAACCTTGCAATCGCAAAGATGAGGTAACTGAGAAAAGAGATCAACAAAAACAAAGTAAAAGATGTTGTCTTACCTGAAACCACCTTAGAGGGAACATAGGAATTAATAACCAAGTGTTTGTCATAGAGCCTGGTTTACATACAGATGACAATGCTGAATAGTTTATTTACTAATCTGAAGGTCAGTCTCTCCTAAGCACCATGAAAAGTTAGAGGAAAACTCTCAAGAAGTAGTGAGCAGATTCCTAGAAATCCTCCTGTGTTGATGGTGTTAAAATCAGGTCTTAAAATTCAAATGACATGACTTGCTTAGTTTATCTGGTTGGCCTGAAATGTATATTAAAAGTTACTTGATGTTGACCATCCAGATTGGAACTGAGTTTGGTGAAAAAAGTGTTTGGACCCAGTGAGTCTACATTTTAATTTTTTTCCAGGAGATTGCTTTTTCCATATTCTCTACTTAGCTTGCTTTGATTAGCATTGTGGAGCAGTCTCAAAGCATGCAAATAGATTCCCTTGGATGAAGCCAAATGGAAAGGTGTGTTCTGGGACTGCACCCCATCTGTTCTGGAGCGTGTGTTGGCTCACAGTGTGGGGCCGAAGCCAGCCTGGTGCAATGGTAGCCCACAGAAAGGGATGTGTAGTTATGGAGTGCTCTGCTATAGAGACCAGCTCCTGTTTTGCTGATTTGCATCTGGGCTAAGGTACCTAATGAAAACCTGGCAGGGGTCAAAATTTGCTGTGGTTGGTTTAGTATCAATCTCGCCTCACTCCAGGATGATTGGCAATCATTCCGAACCACAGATAAAAAAGTTGCTTACACATTTGTTTGGTCCCCTTTCTGTTGAATCTGTACAGGTTGCAGTCTGTTTCACAAGGAAAATAATTTTATAGAGTTAGGAAAACTTCCAAATATGGGCAGGAACTCATATTCAGGAAAGGGAATGTAACCTGGTGACAGAGGTTCCATATCTGTCTTTATTATTACTCTAACTATGGGCTGTTTTTTTTAATGAAAGCACTACTCCGCTTCTGTACAGGTGAGATAGTTCTCTTGTTAATTCACTGTTCTTCTGCAAAGAAGTCAAAGAAGTCAGAGGAAAACCTTTCTGGGCCATAACTGACTTTAATAGTTTTATCAATTCATTAGTATTCGTAATGCACAAATTTGCTGACTACTGCTTAGCACAAAAACACCTTTCTTGGTCTTTGCCCTGGAAAAAAACTTTAATCATGTAAAGAGCATGTAAAATGCATGGTGACACATGACATGGCAGATGTTTTCAGTATGATCAGAGAACATGTTCTAGAACTAATTGAAGTTTCATTACATGTGTGAAGTTGATTCTAGAAACAAAGGCATTTAAAATGTACAAAGAGACATGATTACTGAGCTGCTGAAGAAAAATGAAGGACATGATCAAATACATGTTTACTTGTATACATGGCAAAGTACTTCTTAAAGAGAACTCAAGATGAAGGATTAATATGAAGTCATTCCTTAGATGTGGTTAGCTAAAATGTACTAAGGAAAAATCTGAGAGAACAGGTTATGGTGTAGCTAGTGTGGTGTTTGTATCTGGTTTGATGCCAGTATTGTAAGCAGCCTAAGAGCTAGGCTCAGGCTGTGAGAGGGGATGCCTTACATACAGCAGCAGGATAAATTAACTCTTATCTGGAGTGTACCCAGTCCACCTCAGTGTGCAGGTGTGATTTAGGTGCAGCTCCTCAACTGACACCGAAGGCGTGAAAAACCAAATCAGTATCAGGATAAAGTGGCTCAGTATCAAGATTAAGTGGTTCACTAATTTTTGTCAGATCAGGAGCTCCTTTATGGGAAGCTAAGGTGTTCTTGCAAGGAGAGGTGAAGTTCTCCAAGACATGGGGCAGACTGCTGGGGAGAATAATAAAGTTACCTTTTCCACTGTCCATTGTCTGTGTTCCTGAGTGAGCACCCAGAGAGATACAAAAACATTCCTAAGTGTCTTATTTTGATGGTTATTATTAATTTCAATTTTTAGGAAGAGTTTTATGGAAAAGAATTGATTTTGGCTGACCGAGAAATGGTGGAACAAGAAGCAGATAGCCTTTTAAAAGAAGCTGATGTTTGTGATGTCGCATTTCTTGTAGTTGGTGATCCCTTTGGGTAAGACAAAGCAACATTTTAATTATTGCTGTAGCTTGATCACTCTTTTTTCAACAGGAAGAAACCAACTGTAAGTGTACTTCTTTATGAGGAAACTGATTTTCAGACCAGAAACGCTTTTTATGTCTGTATATTCCTTCTCATATTAAAAATATACATACAGTTGTCCACACTTTATCTTGCTTTGGAGTTTCCTTGCCCAGATGTCCATTATAGATAATGTAAACTCTCCAGGATCTTTCCTTCAGCAGACACTTATAATTTCATTAGTTATCTCTATTCTCTGTCCTAGCTTTTATAACAAATGCTGTGCCTCATGATTTGTCTCCTAACAGAAATTCTAGGTTATTACATAAATAAGAAATGTGGGTTTGGGGGGGAGTATTCTTCTAGTTGCTGTTTGTACTTATAAACTGCATTTTTTTTATACTCAGTTGTTTTAGAATTAATACAGATTATTGCTCGTATGGTGCATCTGCTTTGATATATGCTAGTTTTTAAAATCACTTACGTTGTTATAAATGTCTTCTCATGTTGGTTTATTAGGCCTTTTGTCTCCACTTTTTATCCCTGCTGGAAAGTATAGTCTTTTTCTATGACCAGAAGGATCTCCTTCTGTCTCTTTGGTCAGGTATCATCAATCTGTTATGTCAAGCCATGCAGAAAAGCTTTTCGTCTCTAACTGGTGATGCAAGATTTATACCACAGTGTTAAGAGGCACAAGAAAAATGAAATCTGAGCACCTTATTTATGAGGGAAAAAAATGGAGTTTATGAGAAAAAGGAGTAATGTGAACATGTCAGAAGCGGATAATTTATGTAAATACAGGTTGAAGGCAATTGGCAAGAGAATATTATATTAAACTCATTATGGGCAGATGACCCTGTATTTCAGAAATATTAATTATACTTTCAGTCAATGTTTACTCTAAAACTAGGATTCATGCAGAGTGTAGAGCCACGTTCCCTGTACCCTTGTGCTCTGATCCAGTGACTGATGTAAGTACACAAGATGAAAAAATTGAGCTATATGGATTGAAATGTAATTGCTGCTTGTAAGCAGTATTCTGATCTGCCTCAGTTATCTTTAGTTTCAGTGTCAAAATACTTCAGTTCTGGTTAATGTACTGCATAATTGGAAAAAACTACCCATTTTTTTGCATGAGTTGCTTCTCTCTAGATATTTATGTTCTTAGCTCTTAATATTGCAGCTAGAACTGCTCCTATGTTCACATAGAGCCCTAAGGATTTAGGGGCTCATAAGGTTACTAGGACAGAGTACTGAATGTTTCTGTCCTAAGAGAGGCCATAGGGGAGGAGGATAGAAGCCACTTGCAGCTGATCACAGACTTTCAAGTGTATTTGTAGGTGAGCAGAGTACCTGGCAGCCATAGGAGGTGCCACGGGGTGGTGGTTGATGGTTAGAGCAATAAAGCAGGCTGTGCTCTGTCACCCTCACTGCTGTTCTCTGCAGGTTTTATCTGTGTTTGGGGTAACACCCATGAATGTGCTACAAGAACCTGACAACTTTAGTAGCACAGTGGAAAGCCCACCACTCTAGGCTGGTGTTAACATTCATATTATTACCACCCATGAAACTTAAAGCCTGTATCAGTGATAGAAAATACTTACCATAGTTATGGGTATAGAGGGATGACTCCATGAAAACTTTTCCTGGTAGTAGCTGAGTGCTCATAAGGCACTTCTGCTTTTAGCTACAGTCATTATAGACAGATCTACTGGGAGAAAAACAATACTGGCTGGAGCAAATTTCAGTGAATAAAGCCAGCTGATCCCTTGGTCAGTATTAGCATAACCACAAAATCCTCCAGTGCTCCCTGTCCTTTGTATGTGCAGGGAATAACATAAGGCTGTAAAACTAGTCTCCTCTTCTCTTAGAGCAGACATTCTTAAAACACCTTTGCTTCTGGAAGTCAGGAGCAATGTTTGTGTAGTAACTGAAGTATTGGTTGAGATCACTTTTCTCCAGTCCTAGGTCTGGGAGCCTGTTTATACAAGGGTTTCAGATTTCCCAAATTCAGATTCCTCTTTTTTTTTTTCTTTCACTGAAATTGATTTCTTTTTAAAAATATTGATCTTCACAGCCTTGCCAGCTGATGCTGCATTTGTGTTCCAGTCTGAAGCACCTGATCTGCTGACTGGGTACTAGTCAGACACACAGCATCAAAATTATCAGGTTGAGACCAGGGGAATTCTGTCAGGGTAACTGAACAAGGCCAGGGTGAAAGCAATTTTCCTAGTTCATTGTTCTGATGGCCATATGTTATTTCTTTCCTTCCTTTTTTGGAATGGCCACACAGAAGTGTGTGGTACATCTTGGGACTGAGATGTCTAAGGTCATTGATCATGATGGTTGGATAAATTTAGGCAAGGAGTTTGTGTATTTTCATATTTCACATACATATAAGCACACATACAAGCTAAATAGATAGGTAAACGTTGCAGTTTGAATATTTGCTCAATCTATATGTACTTACTATTTTAGAAAGGCTCTAATCCCAACTGCTTAACTGCAAACCCAGTAATTCTTGCAGAAGTCAATCACTGCAAGGTGTTTATTGAGCCTTAGACCTAGAGCCAAACTTAGTTCTGTTTGAAACTTAAACTAGAATATTCTTAACTCTTTCAGAATGAACTTGGTCACTCAGATTTAGGCATTGTTAATTTGAGTAATCTGGGTTAAATATTATAAAAGTTGATTCAGTCTAAGGATGTTTTTTCTAAGTAAATGCAGTTTCTCTCTGTCTGTTCAGAGCTCTTGTCTGAGCATGAGGCTTTCCTGGCGAGTGTTGGTGCTGATGGGAGAGCCTGGCTGTGCAGCCAGTAACAAAATCCTGGAGTTTTGTGGAAGTTTGTGCCAAATAGAGTTGACCTTTACAGTTCATCACATGTTCAACAGACACCTGCAGAAGACAAAGGATAAATGGAACTTTCCTTTTCAAGTACTTGCCAAGGCTACTCTATAAAGTAGCAGTTGTAATAGTGTTACAGGTTTCATGATGCCAGGAAGCTGCAAAGAGCTGTACTGTATGGAGGATGCCTGGCATTTCAGCTGGGGAACATGACATGTGGAAGCCTTATTGGAGTTTTTACTTTCCTGTAACAATTAGGATATTGTTGCCATTTTCCCACCTCAGCATTACCCTTGTTGTGAAGGGTTTAATTTTCTTTCAAAACAAACTGTAGTGCTAGTAACACTTGGTAACATCATGTTTTTAATCTTTAATTCCTTCCTTTTCTTACCACAGGGCCACGACACACAGTGATTTAGTGCTACGTGCAGTAAAATTGGGGATTCCTTACAAGGTCATTCATAATGCTTCAATAATGAATGCAGTGGGCTGCTGTGGTTTGCAGGTAATATTTTTGTATATGCATATATGTTATTTCCCAACTGCTAAGCTTAGAATTGGTGAGCTCTTCTACTGCTGTGGCAGTGCATGTTGCAGTCTCAGCTTTGAAGATCTGTACCAACTGTACACTTAAGGTTAGAATTTTTTAACACTTCCTTTTAGCATGCTACATGTAAACAAAAGCCCCTTTTGATGAGCTCATATGAAAATGAATAGTAACAGTTCTGTTCTTCTCTGCTTTCTAACTTCCCTCTGCCCCAGGAGCCTTTGGTATTTAAAGTTATTTTACAGATAAAGCTTCGTTCCTTTCTTCTACTACTATATTGGCTTCCTTCTACTGCTGATGGTAGTATTAGATATCAGGTAATACCTAGTAAGTTTATTCTTAAATAAGGTTGTTATCCTGTAGAGAAATATGCTGATCTTGTCATATGAAAAATACATGCACAAGCCTGCATATATGTCCAGCTCAGAACACAACTAATTCCAAAGTCCTGAATATGATGCACTCCTTCTCTAAGTTTGATCTGTCTCTACTTTCTGCCCATCTCATGAGGGAAGAGGGACTTGCCAAGGACTAGCAAAACAAATGACAGTTTTTGTGTATATTGAATGGCTAAAGTAGAAAAGGTCTAGTGTTCCCCAAGAAAATACTTCCTTTTACACATGTATGGGTCCATTATTATTGCTCCTGCATGAAAGATATTGTGGCAGTGCATAAATCATAACTAATCACATATAAATTAGATGAAGCTTTCCCCTCTTGTTTTCATTCATCACTTCAACATAGAACCTGGCCTTTCAAGGTTCAGAATAGCTCCCTGTGTATGGGAACCCCTAAACCAAGTTCCCACTTTATGAAAGCCAAAAGCAAGTGCAGGAATGTAAATGTACTACAGACAAGTTGAGGGTTTGAACAATAACTTTCCATCACTGAAGGAGGAATTCCTTCCTAGCTGTACATAAAATAACACAATTTATTTTAATTTCAGTAAACACCTGGTACCTTCACATTTGCACTGACAAACTCCAGTACCCCAAACTCCATTCAAATAATAATGCTGACCAACAGCAGAAAATCTGCTGCAATGAGTTTGGGTATTATCTTTGGTTTTGATTAGAAATCTGAGTGCCCTGTCTGACCTGGCTCAAACCAGTCCCGTTAGCTAATGCTAGAGGGAATGCTAGACAGTATCACATTCTTTATAGTTCTTCTTGTGAGCATTTTCTTAGTGATACCTGCCTATTGCTGCAAGACTTGGGCAAAATTATCTTTTAGGAAGGAAATAGGCTTCTTGGTGTCTAAAATCTACACATACAGCAGTCAGATGGCAGCTGTTGCATGACTGCACTTACAGGGGTGGGTACAACAAGAGTTGGGGCTGGGTAAAACAAGAGTTGGGGCTGGGGCTCACCCTTCCCCTTTTGGCTTGACAGTGGTGCAACGTTTGCTTCTGCTGTCAGGCTGTTGACAAGTAGTTTCTATACTTGCTCTCTTTTTTTACTGTTCTTTTACATTCATTAGGAAGGAAGATGCAAGGCCCAAAGAGTTTTCTAAGTTTTCTGAAAGTTTGCTTCCCCCACAATTCAGCCAGGCATAGGAAGGAGGAGTAGAGAGCTTTTAGGTTAACTGAAAAAAAAGACCAGAAACCTAACATGGGTATACTATAAACAGTCCATAAGGTTTTTCACATATGCAGAGTTTTGGAGATTAGATTGCTATTTCCTTATCCCATGCTAAAGGGAGCAGACCATAAAGGAAATGTGATGTCATTCACTCTGGCATTGGTCCCCTTTTCCGTGCTGGCTTGGGAGGGGCTGCCTTCTCAAAAGTCAACATTCCTGTTGTTGTATGAGGCATTTTAGGAAATAGTGATTGTATTACCAGGCAGAATAGAACCAGTTGTATGTTTAACTTTCCATTGCTCCTTACTGGCATAAACAGCAAGTGAGGTGTATCTTGCAAAAAAGCAGCCTTTGATTAGTTAAGAGTTGTGTTGGAAGTTTATAATTTCTTTCAAAAGCCTTTACTCTCATGGCGGTCTACTGCCATCAGTTTAGTTCTGGAGTTATTGTGTCTCAAATTGCAAAGTTCCTGTCAAGTATAGGAGGGATTCCTCTTTTGCTTCACCACAGAAAAGGCTTTGCTTTTTTTCTTGTTTTAATGTGATTGTGATACAAACCCTCTCTCTTTCTTAGTAGAGAAAAACAGGAAACACCTTTATATGCCGTTCGGAGAGCCATGTGCGTAGTGAGCTGTAACTGCTGATTAGGCTGTCACTGAAATGCAGCCACAGCACAGTCTGCTCACCAGAGAATGTCTCTGGTCCTCAGAGCAATGTTTCTGTGCAGCCAACAACATTCAGGCACTCGTGCAGTTTTCCTGTACAACAATTTAGTGAAGTCCATAGAGCACCTTCATTCCATAGCTAGTTCTTGCCAAATAATAAAGAGGGGTGCTATTTTCAAATACTTTTTTTTTTTAACTGTCTTGCCCATTTAACAGAAATAGTGCAGCTGTTCTGGAATATTGAAGAAAAGAGGGGGTTTTTAATTTTGAAAATTAAACTTCTTGAACTTCTTGGAAGCTCTCACATTGATAAACTGTGCTGGGATAGTACAACTTAGCAAAGTGATAGTGTGACTGTGCATAATGCTCTGTGATTTGCTGTGCCTCCCTCTTTTACACAGTTTTTGCTGTGCTTCACTATGCCAGATTGTTTTTTTCCGTGGCTGAAGAAGCTATTTTCCCTTAAAAACAAATGAATATGGTTATGGGAGAGAAGCCAGGAAAAGTGCTCCTATGTTAGTGCCTCTTAGCATGTTCTCTGCAGGTTCACCTCCCTTGTCCAGATCTGCCGTGTGCGTGTGTCTGTCACTCTAGTGGGGAACAGCCACCAGTGAGGACAGTCTGGCACTTTGGTATCTGCACACACTGCTAGGGAAGCACAGGCTTTAGCTGTGCTCACACTCAGGTTTTCAGAATAGGGCTGATTGCTAAGGCTTTTAGCCCTTGAATGAAGAGGCAGGAAAGTGAGGATCTCTAATTTGCATATTTCTCCTTCCTATCTAATCTGCATGACATCTGGGTTAGTTTGGGAAGGTCACTGGTCAGAGTGGTGCTCTCAGGACAGAATTCTCTCTGACCAGGTGCTGGTAATCTGTCCTTGAGGTAGAACTATTGATGGTCAAACATATCAGGAATATTCTGCATCATGCTGACCTGTGGTGCATGTGAAGAAATGATGTGACTTGAAATGGCTTGAGATAATGGCCTTAACATAAAGAAATAGGATTGAGAACTGAAGTGCAAAGCTGGAGGCAAGTCACAGGATGAGATAAAAGACTAAAATGAGATGCTCATTTCTGAGTGGTGTTGCTCGTTTTGAAAGCACTGGCTTTATATTTTGGTTGGGTAGCTAGGAAAAAAACATGTTGTAGCAAAGAGCTGCCTTTCTTTTGATATGTACCCACTTTCCACCTGAATAGCTTCAGAACAAACATCTGCATGTGCCCTTGTTTCCTTCAGTGACACAGCTTGGGTTTTTTGTTGGCAGTCCAGTTAATTCTTGTAAGACAATTACAGTTATAAAATAGAAAATAGCCTCTTTGCTACTAGCTGATCTCTTAAATGCAAAAGCAGTACTTACCCTGTTATTTTTGAGTTTTTGCTGAACAGGTAAACACATTTCCAGTTGAAAAATACTACTTAAGAGATGAGGAAGCTGAAGGATGCTATCACTGTGCTCGTAGTCAAATAGAAACCCTGTAGTAGCTGCAGGAGGGAGCCTCTGAGTCCCACCCTCTCTGTGTGCCTTAGTCTTCAAAGCCACTCTTTGCTCTAACAGGAGGGACTTTACACAAAATGACTGATTGTTAACTGTTTTCCATTGCTAGTTGTTTTTTTCAGTTACTACCAGCTTCTACCACTAGCCAATTAAAGGTTAAATCAATCAGTGCTAGTCACACTACTTCATTACTCACAACTGCTGTCCAACTTAGTGCCATTTGTCACCAGCAAACATGGCCCAAAAACATCTTTTTAATCAGGTTTGGGGTTTTTTTTCTTTTAGATGTCTTCATTTCATATTAGTAACCTAAGTCACCAGGGTGGGAAGGAAACATTGCTTGATATTGGTGGAAAGAATCTTAGAAGGTTATTAAAGATTGGGTGACATTACCATGGGGGGAGAATCCTCTCCTACTCAAGTGTGCTTGTGGATTTCTACAATTTTGATAGCTGTATTTTGATAGCTGTGTTTTGTTCTGCTTGTGGAGTGGCTATTTCCTAAGCAGATCCAAGAGGCAGCCACAGAAAAATGTCCTTGTCCCTTCAGCTGATTTTATGTGATTTGTCTCAGCTGCCTTCTGAAGACTGCGATTATGTGGAGTGGGTTTCCCTCAGCCAAATGTATTTTCTTCACAGTTCCTTTCTCTCTGGTATTTACTGTGGGGACTGGAAGTTTCTGGGACAGCTGGGACAATCTCTTGGCTTGCAGTGCAAAAAGGAGTGAAAGCCACATGTATGTGAATGGTAAAACATTGCAGAGTTTCATGTGCAAGTGCTCATGAGAGGCATTTGAAGTTGCTAAAGGTCTGTGGTACTAAATAAGGCAGTGTAAAGGGCTACAGCTAGGTTTGTGGTTGTTTCATATGACCAATTCCAAGCATAAACAAAGACTGGGTGATTCTTGCCACCTCTTTGTTGACAATCTCATTACTTCTTAAGCTGCTATCAAGCAACAATATATAATACAAAGAACAGCAGGAGCCCTTTAATTTGATGTATATGGTCTGGAGGATTGTTAACAGGTTAGGGAGAATAAAGGGAAAAACCTGACTCCTTAGATTCCTTATCTTTGAGGATGAACATTGCATAACATCATGTCAGAACCCCTATGACAAAGATAAAAAAAAGATGTCTTAGCTTTTCTGGGTATGTTCACTGAGATCTATCAGGAAGTAACCTGGGATAATGCAAGGTGCTCTGCAGTCTCCAAATCCATTGAGGAATAGTCTTAGGAGAAAAACCCTCTTAATTCTTACCAGTGGGTTGTGATTAGGTTGTGAAGAGTCTGAATTTGCATAATTCACCTGTGCTGTGAGAACTATCTGCAGTGTAACCTGTGACCAGCTCAACACAGAACAGAGCTCAATAGCATTTCAGCCCTACAGGGTTTCAGGTACTTGGTTGTGTATGGTGGCAGATCTGAAGAATTCAGTGACTCCTTTTCACCTTCTTCCCCAGACATGTGACCAGTTCTGAAGTGGTTTGAAATGTTAGGAAAGTAGGTAGGTTCATAAGTGAGAAATTGCTGTGTCACTATTGCAGCTGATACAGCAATAATTCTGGGAAGGATGCTGTAAAAATAGATGTCTATGTTTTGAAATGTTTACTTCTTGGTTTCTCTGCAGTTGTTGGCCAACTGACCTTTAATATTATTTTTCATCTTTTTTCCTGCTTGCTTTAGTACTTTTTAGAGGGGATGGTGGATCTTCCTTTTTTAATTTCCCTATTCAGTCTCAGCTTGTTCCATCTTTTATGCCCTAAATTTTTGTGGTGATTGACCACACCACTCTTTCAAGGGAGGACAGTTAATCAGGATCATTTCCGGATATCATTTAGACTGGTCTTTAACAAAGTAGCTCAGCAGTTTCATTGAAATTCCACTTGCATGCAGACTTTCCAAGGTGACATCATGGTACAACATCTTTTTCTCTCACAGCTCATTCTGACCTCTCAATTTGCAATCAATTTTGCTTATATGAACAAGAAGTAAAATAAGAAATAACATTACTAGAGGTATTAAAATACTAACAGAAAACAAGCACCAAAAGCTGTCAATCATTCTTTCATATCATGTGTGTAAATAAAATAGGAAGTTGTATCTTGTTCTGAGGTGATGTAACTGTGAGTTGAAGAACAGCTTTCTGCAGTATTTTATGAGGCAGAAAACTCCAGCAATAGGGCATTGCCTCAGAGTAGAGAGTTCTGGCTTACTTTGCTGACCTGAACTATTATTGCATTGCAAAATTTAAGTGCACAAAGTTTTGCTTAAGCCAGTGACTACTTGGGGGGAGGGTGGGGAGAAAGGAGTATTTCCAAAGAGTGAGGTCTTTCAAAATGACCTTTTGAAACTTTTCTGTGAAGTTTGTGAGCATTGAAGAGAAGAAGTTTGGTTTCCAAGCTGAAAACATGAAATATCTGTGCAACCATTTCAGTGTGCCCCTCTGAAGTTGTGGCACTTGTGTGCCCGAGCAGAACACAGGCTCTGTAACAAATCTGCTCCTCAGTGCACATGTGGTGCCTGAGATGTTTGGGCTTGGACAGAACACACATTGCCCACTCCTAAACCCCAGGTGCTTCGTGTAGAGTGCAGCACACAGAAGTTGGCTGTGAAATTTAATTTGCTATTGTCTCTCTGTAGAGCTGTGCCAGGCACTGTACAGCCTGATCCTGTCACTGCAAATACACACAGCTCATCGTCTTACTAAACTTGGGAACACTCTCAAAGCATGGCAGTAGTCTTTAGTTGTGTTGTAACACTCCTTGGTTAACAAACGTGTCAGACAGTTTTATTTCAGTGACAAGCATGAGTCCTGGAATTTTGGGATCCTCTGCAGCCTTTTATAGTTGGTGGAAAGAATGGTTTTTGATTTCAGTGGGTTTTGTCTTTAGTGGAGCTGCTGTCTTCTGTAACTCCTGAATCCTTAGGATACTAGTGGAATTTTTGGCATTTCCTTCTTTCTCTGCAGCAAGGCTTTTCTTGAAAGTCAGATACTTCATGCACGAGTTCAAGAGGTAGAAATTAGAACACAGCAGAGAAAACAATTTGGAGCAAATTGAACTGTGCATGAGGTACAGGGAGCGCATTTAAAGTGTAAGTTCTGGTACAGTCATGTGTTCCTTCTTTAATGCAGGCTTGCCCTGGTAAAGAGCAGTTCCTATGTTTGATTAAATGTCACACATCTGCAGAGATCAAATACTGGATGAGAAAGAAATATTAGTGTCTGTAGAAGTGTTTGTAAGGTAATTGGTTATAAGTATTCAAGCACAATAGAGGTATCCACTTACTGCTGCAGTTCCTCAGCATTCAGGTTGATGGTGTACCAGGGACTTTCCAAAGTAGTATTCCTCCCTCTGTAATTTAAAGTAAAAATATGTGTGCATTAATGCTAGGAAATCTAGTTAGTAGAAGTTTTGTTAGTAGAGGGGCATAAACTGCAAAGGCATTTCTAGGAGGTTGATAAAATATGCCCCAGTCTATCTAATTGGTGTAGAAACTACTTCTGTGCTTTCCAGGTGCTGAGAAAACAAGTGTATTTTTTTGAGACTGTAAGTACAGTTTTCTATGATATCAATACTTCGTGAAGATGTTCTGAAGGTATTTCTTCTGAATAGACAGGCAATTTCCAACAAAAATGTTTTACTCTTTTTGACATCCAGGCTTCAGTATTAATGCAAAACCCAGTACAGAAAGGACAGATTAGTGAATCTGTCTGGCAGGGCTTGTACAAAAAAGGGTAACTTGATTAACTTCTTGTTGGCAAAGAGGATGGAGAATCTTTGTAATGAATGTAATGAAAAGAGAACAATAACAATTGGAACAAGCAATGTAGGGCATAAAGGTGAATGTCCAACTCATTCTTAACATGTGGCAGAGTGGCTCAGAAGTTCTGTTTCCCAACAAAATACCTCTCAGATAGTAGCACTTTGCCCATTTCTGCACATCCTTTTCTTTCCTAAAGAACAGAGGTGGAATTTTCTCTACCTTGGGTTATCAAAATGCCAAAGGGACAAGGTAAGATTTAAGGTTGTGGCCACTTTCTGTCCTGACCAAGGACTGCTGCTTTTGGGAAGTGGATGCAGGGGCTTCAGGTGGCTGATAGGAAGCACTTAGGTTGGCACCAGAGATTGCTGCACTCGGGGAAGACTGCAGGAATACTACCAGTGAGATTAAAGGTATCTTGCTCCCAGATGCCTCAACAGTGAAGGCGGGAAAGAAACTTTTTGTACTAATAGTTTTTCTACAGATTTGGTGCAAAATGGGAAGGAGTTCTAGGCAGCCACATGAAAAGCAGGCGAAGCATAGTTTGATTTTTCTTTCATTTGCTAGAACACAGCATTGAAAGAGCTAACAGGTTACATCAGGAGCAAGTTACAGGTTCAACCTGTACTTACTTTACTGGAAGAACCTATAGGTTGTGAAATGTACACAGTATGTTCTTGTCCTTGTGCTAGAATGAAATACTTAAAAGAGGAAATGTTTTCAGTTACGTTCCAGGAATCTTTGAATAAATTTTATCAGCATGAATGGTTAAAATTTGAGCTCTTGGTCCCTTGAAAACAAACATGTTTCTACTTTGATTCAAGTTCTGCTCTACCAGCATAAAGGAGTTAAAACCACAACCTAACACCACAGTATGTACAGGGGAATCCCCACATGGCACAGGGCTGCCAGAGCTGCTTCTACACAGGCTCCTCTGCCAAAGCACACACAGTGCCTTTGTCTCCTGTTGGGGGCTTGGAAAAGGGGTTTGTCCTTCCAGGAGCACAGAGGAAGTGGGAAGGGTAGTCCACGTAGGTGTTGTTTCTCTGGTGAGCTTGAGCAGACAGAATATTGGCAAGCTGTAAAATCCATCTGGGCTGGCCCCACTCCAGAGCTGAACAGACCAAAATTGATGCATGGATTTTACCATATTTCAGAGCAAAAACTATTTCCAAGCCAAATACTGCCTTAAGTTTCATATGAGTTTCACTTTTGCATCACCAGAGATGATTGGCAAGGCTATTGCTTCAAATGTCTTCACCAAGATTAGGGACTTAGAGCAATGAATGTGTTAAAACTGAGAATCGTCATTGAGTATGCTTGACATAGACTCTGCTAGCAGTATTCTGCTAGCAATATTCTTACCATATGTGCATAAACCATGTTGTACCTCTCTGCTTCCTGCACAATCTGTCTTCAGATCTTCCTATCCACTGTCTCCTTAGGCTATAACTTTTTTGCCTGCTAGAGCTTCCATCTGCAGCAAAATGGCATTTTAATAGAAACACTACTGTATCAGTAGAATCAAAACATTGAATTATGGCACTATTTGAAGCTGTCTAGCCTTAAAGTAAGAAATAACAATAATTTTGGTGCTAATCTTACAAAGGTTTTGCCTTTGAAAGGACTTCCAAATGAAGTAACAATAGAAAGTATATTCAAAGTTACTTATGCATTGGAAAGGTGAATGCAGCCATAGGTAAAAACTTTACAGGTAGTTCATGACTTGGTCTTTAACATTATTGCATGCCGTTATTTTTTCTTATTGCACATGTGTGTTACTGCATTTGCTCTGTTTTACAGCTGTACAATTTTGGAGAGACTGTTTCCATAGTGTTCTGGACAGATACATGGAAGCCAGAAAGCTTCTTTGACAAGATTGAGAAGAACAGGCAGAACGGAATGCACACCCTGTGCTTACTCGGTGAGCAGCAGCTATTCTCCTGCATTTTAGTCCGCATATTAGTGTTTACCCAACTGTCTAGATTACCAGATAAGCAAATGTGACATAAAAAAGGTTAGTGCTGATAAACTTTTGAATTCAAAATGACTTCATGGGCATAGAAGCAATTTGATAAACAGGACACTTACAATCTTGGGGTTTTGCATTTTAAACCCCTTTCTTCTGAGTCACTTTGGTTTAGAAGTTGATTATGTAACAAGCAATAGTTATTAAAGGTTAATGTATCCAGCTTTCAGTATGATAAGTTGGGGGGGAGGGCATTTGAGTACAGGTAACATTGGAATTCCTCTTGGAGAGATTGTTGTCAATTTATTTCATAAAATTGCACCTGTGCAGAGTCTTACCCACCTGACTCCTTCTCTATTTCAGTTTTGCCCAGATCCCTTTTTTTCCCATAACAGAAGCTTGTTCTAAATTTTGATTGGGACAGGAAGGAAGTGCTAACGAAAGTCAGATTCCTGCATGGCAGTGATGTAATCACTGTCGAGCAGTCAGACTGTTGTACCTTTTGTAATATAATGTGCTCATAATTTAAGAGTAGTCCCAATCCACTGGTGTGCTCAGATGTGCTGGTGTTTAACTCTTATGGTAAATATGGCTATCTCTATATTTACCAGGATTTTTATTTGGCTGTGTTGCTCTGAAATCTGTGAAATTTGCCCTACTGTTTTGAGATTAACTAACACATGAAACAGTAGAGTGTGATCCATATTCTAATAGCTAAATATAACAATAATATTAATAACAGCTAAAATGTTAAAACTTTACTACATAGAAAACTAAGTGGGGAACTTGAAGGGAACCTGTGTTTTAATGTGTTTTGTTCTACAGATATTAAAGTGAAGGAGCAGTCTCTGGAGAATCTCATGAAGTGAGTCACCATTTTGAAAATACATAGAAACACACAGTGCACTTAAAAAGGGGTTTTTTTTGGTACAAGGAACAAAGGTTCTTTGGCATAGTCTAATACTGAAATTACTTGCCTTCTCCTCTTGTGCTTCTCAGTGGCCACTGTCTTTTGTTTCTTTCAAGGAGTGGAACTCTTTTGTTCCTTGCAATAGGAAAAAAAAAGTTTATTTACAGTAACTGAATAGAGCTGCAGCAGAATGTGATCTTTTTTGTAACTGTTTCTGTGAGGAGAACTAAGTCAGAAGGGGTAGGCCTTCCTCTTGGTGAATGAAGTGTTATTTCTCTACTGTTCTGTCACCTCATGAAACAGATAAATATCTGAGAGTGTTCTAAATTTATTCTTCTGTACACTGATTAGGAACAGTGCAAAGTACAGAATACATAACACCCTTCTTAAGGAGTTAAATAAGAAATATATAGAAAATGCCCTTATGTTCATCTAACCATATTCAAAAAGCTTTTGCCACATCTTAGTCATCCCTGCAATCTGTATGTTTTGACAGTGGTGAATTTAATGGCTCCTTCATACACATGCTGTAACTGGTCTAAACTGACATTTGTGAAGTCTCACAGTATCATTGAGGTTTGTTTATTACTCAGTTTGAAAACAAAATCTGTTTGACTGAATCCACAGTTGGCAAAGAAAGCAGCATTTCATTTAAGAATATATTTCTAGTCTGTAATCATCTGTCTACAGGGCATTTAACAGAAAAACAGTTGTATGCCCTTGAATTTAAGTCTAATGCATCCTCCAAGAGTAGCTGCAAAACCTGCATATTGCTTCTTGCAGCTGAATTTGCTTTTAGGATCTAAATGATCTACCAGCTGGAGCCCAGCTGTTTCACAGGTGTGGTGAAAGCACAACAGATTTCTGTATTCTTTAAAAATTCCACTCTTGTCTAAAAGGCCCAGCCTGAGAGCCTGTGCCTGTTTAAGTTCAACCTGCTGGTCTAGAGGTCTCTTGAAATAAGCTCTAACATTGCTGGGGATAACAAAATGGGTTATATGTGAAATTTCTCTGCTTCTCCTTCCCTGCAGAGGAAGAAAGATTTATGAGCCACCACGCTACATGCGTGTAAACCAAGCTGCAGAACAGCTTCTTGCCATTATTCAAAACAGGAGGCTCCAAGGAGAAAAACCAGGTATGAGTGCAGTGCTTCTGTCTTCTACCACCCCTCTCCAGTCACACCTATTGATGAGCCTCTGAACTCTACTCCCTGCCTCTTACTCTTAAAACTCTGCTCTGCAGTGGATTTGGGCTGCCTTAAATCCTAGTCATGAGATGGATTAGGCCAAGCTTGAACACAGCATAGGTCAGTGAGCATCGATGAAGGTGCACTGGTGGCTCCCGGAGGTTTAGTCAAAGCCTGGAAACACTGGACTGTCTCTATCCATGTGTAACTGTGAGCTCTTGGGTCCAGCAGAGCTGCAGGAGGCAGAAGGATTCTGAGCATTTTAGATCAGTCAAGCTTCAACAAAATCTCTGCTGTATTTTATTCACACTCTGCTCTACATGAACACCAGCCTGAATCTAGGTTAACCCAAAAATGTAGAACTGTGATTTTCACCTTGAATTCTTAACACTAGTCAAACAACACAGCAAACTGTGAAATGTTTATTGAGACCAAGGGTAAAATCACAGCAGCTAATAAAGATGACACAGTTGTGTCACAAAATTTTTTTTAACAGTTCTTCTAGGTCTACTCATTTAAAATGTTTATTCCTTCAATACTGTTAAAATTAACATCCCTTAACTTTACCCTTTATGTAGAATGAATCAGAAGCAGCAGTTTCCTCAAAGTGAACATAATTCCTGAATTAATTATTCCTTATCAACATCCTTAAGCTTTATTGTCTTTGAAGAGCAAGCTTCTTTCTAGGCCACTCCAGTAAATTAATAATTGGAGGTTTAAGAAAGCAGTTAAGGTTTAAGCATTTTCCCCTTATGATAGGACCATTAGTCAATAAATTCAGCATTTAATCTTCTTTCTTACAGAAATAACTGAAAACACAATTTGTGTTGGCCTTGCTCGTGTGGGTGCTCCAGATGAGAAGATTGCTTCAGGCACACTACAGCAGATGTCCACTGTGGAACTGGGTGCTCCACTACATTCCTTAATTGTTACAGGCACTATGCATCCTCTGGAATTGGAAATGCTTAAACTTTTCTCTGTTGATAGTTCCTGTTTTGAAAATAATGCATGTCAAAGGACTACTTAAATAAAAATCAGGCATTTGTATTTTTATTCCATCTTTAATTGCATAACAGCATAAAGTTATTGCTGTGACTATTTAAGTATTGTCTAACTGCAGTTAGACTCTGTTGCTTCAAGAGACAACACTGCAGGGACATGGACCTGCTTTTCTCTGAGGCTGCAAACTGCACCTGCTGGTATCAGCTTCTACCATGCAGACACCTCCAGAAATCTTTGATTCAGGTCACTGACATCCAAATCAGTCCGGATAAGAAGAGTACCAGGTATCTGTATGGCATCATTTGCTGTAATGCATTAACCAAACCTACTGCATACATTTAAGAAGTGCATTAGATGTTAAACTTTGCTTTTCAACTTTCCAGAAACTTAAGAGTTCTCTTACCAATACGAAACATCAGCGTGCAAAATGTGTTAGGTTTGTGTCCATCTTTGCCTTGGGAGAGTAAATACAGACAGGTGAAAATGCTGTAAACCAAGAACTTTCCCTTTGGACAGCTGGTGAAACAGGGAGAAGCTGCACATCATTTCTTATTTCAGAAGACTGTAACATAAAATAGAACTGGCTTTCTGCATATGTTAATGCTATCATTTATGATGGGCTGGATTCAACTGCAGCAACCACAATTAACCTCCAGCCAAGTCTCAGCAAACAGACTGCAAAAATTCTCTTTAAAATCAGCTAGTAGATGATGGTGGTTGCTATTTCAATTATTTTTCACAGTATGATGAGAACAAAGCAGACCTGCATGCATATTTTTTTAAAACTGAAGATTTATTGGAAAGAAATTTGATCCCATATCTTTTCAGCAATATAGGATATTTAACATTTTATATAGACTGTATTCAAGTAGAAAAGATTACATAAAAAATTTCTCAATATTGCACTTGGGACAAGCCGTGGCTAAGCTACTAACTTTAGCATTCCAGAACAAAATCATACATAGTCTTCAGAATTTTAGTGAGCTGCCTTGTGTTACCTGCAAGATTTCTTCACAGGTACTTTGACACACTTTGCTGTTCAACTGAAGCTCACTGCTGTAGGTAATTCCTGTAATTTAAAGGTAAAGGCAAGCAAGATGCTGTATGCTACCAGGAACGATTTTGGCAATTGCTTCATTCACATTATTTCACACTTCAGCCAAGATACTGTAGCGATTCACTTAACTCTTGTACTAGATCCCAGCATACATGTGAGAGGCTCCAATGCACGTGGGAAGTGAAATACCCAGCTCCTTTTACACATTATTTCCGCCAAATTACCGCATAGGCAGGAACCTTTTGTGGCTCACTGAGACAGACGAGTAGATTGAGCAGTATTTGCACACAGCAAGACTCAGTCTTCACATGCCAGGCACAGCATGGCTGGCATTGCTTCACATTATAGCAGTGTCTGGCCAAGGAAGTCCCAACAGGGATGGGCACTGCAACAAAGCCTCAACGGGGACAAATCCAAAAGGGAACCCCAGCAAGCTGCAGATAGAGATTTTCACAGAAGTGTAAATGAGGAATTAACTACTGAGTCTGTATTGAGGATGAGAGAGATTATAAAAAAGAAAGAAAGAAACAAAAACCTGCTTAAAGGGGTGGGATAACCAAGAATTGTAGTGAGTGGCAGTCTGATGGCTGCTGGAGAAAACAGCACAGGATTTAATTATTAACTAAAACTGTTGCTCTGAACTGGTATTTAAAGACCTTGTTTCATGAAGAAGGATAAGTGCATTTTATAGAAGCATGAAACTGAAAATCTGCACTGTGCAACTGCAACTGAAATCTGCACGGTGAAAGAAAAGCCATGGCCTTTACAATTTGTTTGCAGACTGTGTGCAGAGGGTGGAAAACTGCAGGTGAGCAGCAGCTTCTCCCCTCTTGTATCTTGTTTACATTCCCAAAACATGTTCACTCACAACAGTTAAAAAGAGAAACCGTTAGCTTTCCTTCACCTTTAAATGCCACTTTACTTCTTAAAAAAAAGTAAATTAAGAATGTTAAGTCACTAAGCTCTATTTTATTAGTAGTAGCAGCTTCAATTTTTGTGTAAAAATATAGTGTCAGCAGTTTTTACTAATGATGCAACTAAACTTTTGCTTTAGTAAGCATTATTACATAAAAAGCAGAGTCATTTATTTACTTTTTGTCTTAGCAAATCACACTGGTAACTCAGCTCTCTGTAGGGGCCTTCCTGATGTAAGGAGCCAGTCTATCCAGACTACCCATTTAGCCTATAAAGGACCGATCCTTACTGTGCATATTCCTAAGAGTTTTCTGCCACTGTTAGTTAGCACAAAAAATATTGAGGCATTTTAACACAGACACTCTGTTACATTTGTTTTATCTTCCTTTTTGCTGTAGGTGTGGTAAAAATCATGCAGTTTGCAGGCTTGGTCTTTGGAACAATAGGGTTTTAAGTTACTGGTTTCAGTCACAGAAAAAAAATAATCCGCAAAGACAGAGCAGTAAACCCACAGAAAATCATCAGCTGCATGAAAACATGAGAAAACCACACTTTAAAAACTTGGTTCAAAATTCAGTAGTGGATACAAGGAAGCTGAGTTTTAGCACATGATCTGCAGACATTCATCCATCTCTGGATGTCAGTCATTCACACAAGTCTCTGTTGAAATCATGCTTTGCAGCTCCAATAAAATGTCAATAGCAAAGTGTTACATAAGCAGCCAGTGTTAAGTAATTAGCAAAACACAAATAATGGTGCTTTGGCTCTCATGGTAAGGAAAGCTGTGCTTTCAGCTGCATGTTTTGTACTCCCCTAAAACCTGAGCAAGTATCCCCTTAGGAGGTGAAAAAACCCCAATATCCCTTGTTTACTGACATACTAGATGTGACTGCAGTTTGCAGAATTTTGTGATGCTTACCCTTTTTCAGAAAGCCTAAAAAGGCTTAAAGTCTATTTTGAATCTGACTTCCCTACACTATCCCCAATTATATTTGACAAATAATGATACATTTCTTACTAGAAAAGTTTAAACATTATGAAGTGCTATCTTGCTTGGCTAGAAAACTCAGACTTGTACATATGCTTCCAACAATCAGCTATATCATAATAAGCACAAAAAAAATTATCAAAAGTTATTAAAATTGTTCAAGAGGCTTATAGGGTTTTTCACTCCATTTCCCATATTAAAAAAGTTTGCAGATGTACATTTAAAAGAATACCATCACCACCACCAAACTGCCACTCTGCCAGGTTCTCACGTGGAAACAAATAGTAGCAGTTGTTTTTTCATTAAGAAACTAAAATAGTGGCCAAGCTCAGCAACTTGGGTAGCACTACAGTATTTCAACAAGTCCTGGAACAGTTAGTCCTGAAGCATGCTAGTATAAAGATGACTTAAACCAAAACTTGCTCTTACATCATGACCCCATTGCAATGCATCTGTCTGGTGCTTGCCTTTAAAGTGATATCAGTTGATCTTCTCTAGCCTCAAATAGCAGTAATAGTAACTATTAAAAAATGAGGAAGTCCTGCTGGCAGTTAGCAAGCAGCAGTGTATATGCACCACACTACAGAAAGTACCTCCACCCCATAATCACAGGCAGATTTAAATCACCTTGTCTGTGAACATACATGCACACAGGATCTTAAACTGCGCGCTCAAATCTCAGCATGCTGATTCCTGCACCCCACCCTGTGCCAGCTAACTTCCAGCTTTCAGTCAGGAACTCTGGGCCTGGCAGAGCATCTCCAGGTGGGACAGGGAGAGAGCCTCACAGAGCCCCAGGAGGCCAGCAAAGAGAGATGTGGGACATGGAGCCTGCTGGGAGAGCACTCTGCACCTGCATCCGCACGGAAAGCAAACATTGCTTTGGCCATTGAAATTGGCAGTGGAAGGACCTGAAGACTGGAAGAGACTGCAAAGATTAAAACCAATATTATAGGTGGCTTTGTACTGCCATTTTTTTTGCACCCAGTTTCCAGTTCCAAGCACAAGAGTATACCCCCAAGATATGGACAAAATCAATATTCTTGTTTCAATATCTCAACTGGAAAATTCAGCAATCACCTAACAAATTTGGCAAGTGTTGTGTTTTCACATAAAAAGAAATCAGGTGCTACATGGGAACAACAGAATGAATGCAAGAAATTCTTCATATCTGGGATGAATTCAACAATATCAGTGGCAAACAAACCATTTCTGCAAATCAATCTTCGGTAATTTCATAGTGCCTAGCACTTACTACACAGACATTGTCAGCTTCTCAGGGCCTTGAGTTTAGTATTGCCCTAACGGGTAACAAAAAAGCCATAAAATCCATACCAATCAGTGGCAGCTATGATTTCTCAGAAGAATGCTTGTCTTGCTTTTTACTCCACCATGTTCTGTTTGTAAAATGTCCTCATAAAAAGTCTTCCATTACTAATTGAACTACTACAGCATAGTGGAACAATCATCTGTAATACCAAGCAGAGCAGATTGCTTTTGAAAATGACACTCAGATATCTGAGTAAAATGATTACAAATGCTAGAAAATACATGACAGACAAGTCTTTCTGGAAAAAACCCCAATCTAACAACCCTTACTGCACTGAGAAACCCTTACTTTCTCCCCTGTGAAAACATACAAGGCTACAGTACAATAGTCAAAGATGTAAGATTTGTCAACCTGGGAAAAGCATAAGCTTAAACAACATGAAACATGGTCCTTATTTCCATTTCGGGTATAACTGCCAGAAACAGCTATTTTCAGTATTTGGAAAGGCAAAATTTGAATTTGATCACTTTAATAAAAATTATTACAACCTATTAAAATAAAGGAGACTTAAGCTTTCACAATTTCAGGATTTAGTTTTTTCCACCACATAATTTGGAAAATAAAAAACTTCAAGCATTTCTTCCATCACCAGCATCTTCCTTCAACTGCCCACTGTGCAGTTGACTGAACATGAGCAGCATCACTAATGTCTCCTCATTCTCAACAGTATGAAGAGACTAAGAATTGGAGTTAAATCTAACATTTTGACTAAAATAATTTTCACAAGACGTGCAACAAAATACCCAGCTTGTCTCAGAAGCAAGTCTCTTCACAATAGCTTTGTCTTTTACATTTAGAATTTTTCTGTCTGGTAAGATGCAAATATAATGGAAGTCTAACATCTACAGTTATGCAAGTACACAACCCCCCCGCATACATCACTAGTAAATAATCAGACTGCATACAAGATTATTTGTAAAAGTAATAAAACCCTTTGATGCTCCATATTTATGCTGGCAAATAGCTCTCCTGATATAAAAGGCACTTTGAAAACCCAATATGGTTTGGTTCATTAAGTTTGCAAAGTACAAACAATTGTACAAACATACAATTATATTGAAGCATGTCAGCCATTGTGACATTGTCTACAAAACAAGTTTCCAATTGTTGATAACACTGGTTTTATGGGAATGAGCAGTGGTTTCAGCAGCTTTACTGAAGACATGACAGGGTTTCCAGTACCACAACCTTATTAAAAAAACCTTCAAAAACATACAAGTTTAGGGGCCCCAAAAAAAACAAGACCCGAAGTCCATAACATTCATTCAATATTTACTCCTTAGAAGTGAACTCCATCCATAGCCCAAGGGCAGAAATCTATTGAGTCGGTCCCAGACGTGGTGGAGGCAGGCTCTGTCTCAAGAAGTGTTGTTACACCAGTACAGTACTGAAAACTTTGGTCCAACAGCACTATTCCAGAAGTTCACTACATGGCTGCAACATCAATCTGTATGTAAAGCTGCCTTACTCCCGCCTGTGGAAAAGGGAAGGAGGGTTAAAAACGCTGTAAAGCCGAAGTTTCCTGTCCTGAACATTAGCCCACATCAGTAAGTGACCTAGCAAAAAACCTCAATGACTTATTTTTCTATAATTCATCTCCCACACTTAGCACATCACTTAGAGAGCACGGAATGAGTAAGGAGTTCTTCACACAGTCAAGTGCACACACACAATGATGTATTAATATTAGCTTTGTCACATTACCTCTTCTGATTCATCCTAAATAACTGCCACATGTGAAGCTGCACAAAAGCAATTCTTACTTTCTTTTGTGCCAGATTAACTTCCTGAAAAGCAAGCTGCTTGAAGAAGTGTCAGTTTAAAATGGAGCTAAGCACAAGAGCATAACGTGGGACTTGTTCAAACCAGTTCTACATTAGGATTTTATCCAGAAAGCCACCAGGAGTGCAAGCTGCCAATGCAGTGAGAAGCCTGAGTAGGTCCAGTCTGTGGTAAGAAACCCTATCCTAAGAAAAGCCTCATCTATTTTCTTAGTTCCTTATAAGCCAATATAGATCAACCCAATTTGATACACCTGAGGCAATTACATCTGTTATTTCCATAAAGTGGCATGAAAAACTAATGCAGTGAGGTATAGTAATTCCACCTACACAACTATTTTGAAATTGTTCTATACAGCTGGAGCAGAGAAGCTTTTCAAAACACATACCAAACTCAAAAATATTTAACCTTTCTTGATAAGAATTACCATGTCACATCACATGACAAGCAATTTACACTTTAAGATCTAATTTCCACTGATAAGACGTACCTGAGTAAAAATATTGTGAGTCTGGCTTAGAATCCACCTTCCATCAGCATCAGGAGCTACTAATAACTTCAAAGTCCCTATGTAAACATCAGTACAGAGGGTCCAGAAATGTGGATCATGTAAACTGTAAACTCCTTGCAACTGCTGCACCTAAAGTAGAGGAAAATTTTAGAAAGTGTATTTCAGAAAATATTTGTCTGTACTATGGTTTTTTTACAGAAAATATTATAAAAGCCAATGCATACTTCTAGTTCACTGGGTTTTTTGTGATCTTTTACCAGAATTTCTTATAACTATCTCAGTTATTGTAAGGAAGACGAAAACATGCAGATTTGTGTGTGTGTGATGATTTTGTGTATGTGTTGTGGTTTTGTACCCTGCTGCATTTACATTCTACGTATATTTTACCGAAACCATTTCTGAAAATAGAGGTGTTGAAGAGAGAAAAGTCACATTGGATTTGGGATGGCATCCAAATATAACTGCTCTTTTTGCAAATGTGGGAATTTTGCCATGAAACAATTTGTGAGATTTTAACAGAAATATATTCATATATAATTTACAATTTTGTGAGGGCTTAGATTTGTCCTGACAATCCCTTTGTTTTTTCCTCTTTCCACTTTTAGAAAACCTTCCATTACAACCTGTAACTCCAGAGGAAAGGCAGCACTCTTTCAAGTGCTTTGTATTCACTTTGCAAAGCCACTTTAGTGCCTGGCATACTAACAGAAAAGTTAAGCAGGAGAACAGGTCAAATCCAGAGTAATCTTTGTATTCTTATAAATACACTTCCAATGTTATGTATAAGCACAAAGTACTTTGGGAAGAAAAGCTCCAGGATCTATTTTTCTTAACTAACATAGCAAATTTTAAAAACACAAACTGAGGTGAAGCTACATACAATTTAGGACTTTGAGAAGATACTAATTAAACTGGCACCTCCATTTGTGTATTCTAAGGTACCTTTGACAGGCATTACTGGAAAAACATCATAAAATATTCTCATAGGCCCAGTCAGTCAGCAGCTTCATCAGTCAGAGCAAAAACAGCTTAACAGCTCACCCTCTGGTAGCACTGAGGCAGGGCATTTTCCAGAGAAGGAGGAGTTCTCTGCATCAAAATCCCAATGGATTCTTTTAAAAGTGGAACAATACTAGAAAGAAAAAAGGAAATTAGCTATTATTACTTTTTCAAAAGGTGAAAGGAGCAACCTAAGATTCCTTAAAGTTGAGCAATTTTTCTTTAGTTCTTCCACCAGAGGCTGAGAAAATTGCTATGAAAAACCAGTACAGAAAATAAAAGGATTGACAAAATTGCTATGGTGTCCTATCAAAGGCAAGACTCTTTCTCCCTCACAGTTTCCACAGAGTTAACTGGTGGCCAGTCACAAAAGATTAATGGTTTAATAATGGGATATGAAATGAAATCTCTTGGTGTCTTGGAAGTTATACAACAAAGCAACTGTAAAGCTCAAAACCAACTTCAATGGCAAATCATTCACAAGCAACCATAAAAATACGCAGCTGAAATGGGGTTTGCCTCTGTGTTTGGGTTAAGGCATATTTTTCTTATGAACTAAGATAAAAATGGGGCAATCATAAAACAAAATTAGTGTGGAACAGTCCAGCTACAACAGAGTTATTTGGTCAGAAACAGACAACTTGGCATATTCTTGAAGTGAACTAAGTGTAGGGTCTCATCCAAGCTCAAGGGTTAAACATTTGGAAGCAATTAGAGGTTCCCTCCTGGCCAAATGATCTTGTTTAATCAGCAAACTAAGACATTTAATACTCTTTTTTATTATTATTACTTTTTGGTTTTTAATAAAACCAGGAGACCAGGAAGCCTATGCCCTGAAGCTATCACTAAAAGGTTATACTCTTATTAAGTATTCAGCATGGTGATTTTTTTGTTTAGGAGCAGTGCATCATGTCTGGTTCAGTAGAGCATCCTAAAATTTTCAAGTGGATGACAAATATCTGTAGCCCAACACTAAAACTTAAATAGCAATTTAATTTCAAGAGCATACAAGTCACCTAACACTCAGGACCAAAAGTGATTATGTATTTCAGAAATTGTAAGCTGTATTTCAGAGTTCAGCAATGGCATCACAGCTGCAGTACATGGAGTTATGGGATTAAAAGCACACCTAAAACATTTGTAAGAGATTAACTGGACCAGTTGTTAAAGGACACCACAGAATCTTTGTTTAAAATCTCATTAAGTGATGTGGAATGCATGGCACAGACCAGCTGTGTATTTGCAGATGTGAACAAATGACCTAACCATTTTAAAAAAGGTGTTTCCATTTGAACATGGGAGCAGTGCTGGCTGATGGATTGCTCAGCTCACTCCCTGGCTAAACCCTGGCCAGGGGTGGGAGGAAGCAAGAGGCTGCATGACTCTTGTCTAATGAACCCCTGGAAAAACCATCACCCTAAAATTAAGACTTCTTGCAGGCATAATGGTTGTTCCAGCCAAATTCACTGCCTGGTGCTCTCTAGCACATGGCCTCCCACGTTTGCACTGCCACCAAGGCATCGGTTCAGAAATAGGAAGAAGCAATTAGGGGCAAGCATCAGGACCAGGAGTTGCCTAAACAGGACCTGTCACCAAGACAAACATTTAGTAATGCAATAACTGTCAATCTGTCTAAAGGAAGCTTAATTAGAGTGTCACATTCTACAGTGGATTACAGAAGTTTAGGGAAAAAAGGTTCTCTTATTAATGGACCCATCTCACTAAATAATGTCCATGTCACAAGCATTACATCAAAGGGAGCTAGAGCTGCCAACACACTCCACTGATGAATTGATTTCAGTTTAACTCACTATTTAAAATGCAGGTTTGCTTCTTAATAAAAACCTTGAAAGACCAATACACAAGTTCAGGATGCAAACTGAATGCAAGAATTTTGAACACTGACTCCATTCCCACAAATTGTTAACAAGGCTTCTCTAACATATGCATCCAAACATTTCAAAAACCACACACATAAAGGCTGCATATTCTTTCCCCAGGGAAACAACTAAAGGAATAGAAAATGTATTAGTCTGCCTTTTTTTTGAAACATACCAGTAAAAGTGGGAAAAGCTCTGAAAGAAAGCTCTGAAAGAAAGCTAACAAAACTGTCTAATTTGTACAACTTATTTACATTTAATAAAACTGATGTACACTCTCTGATGGAAGAGAAATTAATCGTCAAGTAGATTTGAAGAGACAGGCTAAGAACATCTTCAAAGTCCAAAGAACAGAGGTAAATCAGGATGTGGCTTGATGCTGTTGGTGAAAGTTGACGCATATCCCGGGTTACACCCGGGATACTTCCTCTTAGAGCCAGTGTTCTGATACAGAGTTTATCTTTTGCAAAGCTGAAAAGGCCAAAAGACAGCTGCAGTGACATGACAGGCCCTCACAAATGCTGTTCAGAGCAAAGAGGGCCACAGATGCCCCTCTGCATCCAAAGGGATACTAACTTACATGGTAGGCTTACTGCAAGCCAAACTAACACAACAAACAACAGAATCCTGTTTTATGAGGCCTGATGTTTTCCATTGTTTCATGCATATTACTGAAGTATAAAACCTTTAATTTAAAAACCAAGACTCCACAGAGTATGCACTTTTCTCAAACATTAACTAAAACCAGCATCACTTAATCACTAAGAGGCACTGGAAATATCAGTTCCATTTCATGTGACTGAAGAAAACATTAGGAAAGATGACAAAACCAAGCAGACTGAAAATATGGTTAGAGATTTTGACCAAGCTTTCTCTTTTTTTGGCTTCATCATTAGTGAAAGAAAAAAACATGTGGCTGCCTCCACAGCAACTATTGCACTGGTGCTTCCCCCTTGTTTGTTTTAATTTATAAGATTATTGAGGAAAACAAATAGTGCTGAACTCTCACCAAGCAGAAAGCTTTCTCATGCATAAGCAGTCAGTAAGCTTTGCTATTAGAGACAGTTCCACTGCTTTCTGATTACCAAGCCTTAAATCTAAAATACCACACTTTTACAAGACAATAAAATTTAAAAGAGGCACCAAGCCACAGCAACATTTGGGATAAAGACATACCCTCTACAAAAGCCAGAAAAGCAAAGGCAGCTAATGTTAGAACACATCACATTTGCACATAAACTGTTACAGAAGAAGTGAAAGGTGTTCAAACAAATAAAAACAAACCATTGACATGAACACAATAAATCCAGCCTGCTACTACTACATATGGATTGATTAAAAATTAAGAGTGAAAGCATCAAACTCTTAATTAACCTGTGTCACATTCAGATAATACTCATACCCATTCCAGTGCCATTCTGTTTGTGCCACTGTTTTTGTAGGCATAGTTGGGATCTTTCATGTTTGAGGCATAGCTAGCAAGACCCTGGCATTGCCATGATCTTGGACTGCAAAGCTGAAAACAACTCTGGGTAAAGAACCTTTTACACAGACACTGAACGCAGAACGCAGCAGGAAGCTCATTCAGTGCTCTGGGCACGACAGAAAATAGAGGCTATTTGTGACAGGTTTCATGGAAGGTAAACAAACATTGCTAAGGATCAAGACCAGCTTTGGTTCTTTAAATACCATAGCTCAAAATCTACAGCCAGATTTCCAAACGTTGGGTTTTTTCCCAGCCACCATCCATATCTGCAGTGTGAAGACTGTTGGCCTATTTCAGAACTGTAATAAATTTTTTTTATTAGGCAATGGCAATTTCAATCAGACTGCAAGCTTTGCTCAAGACAAGGACCACAGGTTTAACATTTGCTTTAGTGATTTTGAATTCTTTGTTCTCATAACAATGTAGTACCTTGATTCTCAAGCAAGGCTGGCAGGTACCATAACCCTGTAAATAAAGGTAGTGCTTGACATTTAGCAATAATGGCTTAAAATAACACCAACAACAAACATACTAGTTTGGGAGAGTTTTGCTACAGAAAATTCCTTCTGAATCTTAGTGAATGCAGAACTTCATTTAAACAAAAGTAATTTTTTTTGTTCTGCTATGCCTCAAACATGAAAGATCCCAACTGTTACTGGCACACCCTCCCCTGAAGCTCTTTCATATTATATCATGTTCAAGCAGCTCTCGATTTTATGCAAAAAATTATGTAACCCATGGAAACAACTTCACTAAATGACTGAAGTAAATTGCCTCATTTCTTTGACCACTTAATATGCAGTCTGCATGCTCTATGCAATCTAGTATCAGATTTAGTCTACTGTGCCTTTCTAGAAACATGTGGATCTAATAGTGATCTAGGATAAACTTGATTTATACCAGAGTTGCGGCTTTTGCATGGTGACTAGTTTCACATAGCTGACTGAAATACTAAAATTGCTTCAACATTTCAGAATAAGGCTTGGAATACCAAGGTTAAAAACTAAATGAATATTTAGTTTTAAATACTAAAAGCAGTTTAGAGACTTGAAAAATTGTTTGTTGATTCAATGCATATATAATTATGTGGGCAATACCTTGGAAAAAACTCGAAGAGTGCCAGCCTGAACTACAATGAATTGGTCAAGTTTTTGTTAAAAAAAAAAATAAATAAAATGCTGGTAAGACAGACTTGTCTATTTTAAGCATGTCCTATTTATGCTTTACTTGCATGAGATAGTACAGAGAATAACCAAAGAAAGAGTCATTAGATATTAGTGGCTGCATCCAGGAAAATTCAGATCCCACAAGGGATTTTCACTGTGCAGTCAGAATGTTCTGTGCTAACTCATGAGGAGTTAGGCAAAGAATGTCACCCTAGAGCAGCCTTAGCAAAGGATCACAAGAGCAACAGAGCAACTGTGTCAGCAGCTGACAATATGCACTAATTAGAGATGTTGTCTACAAGGAGGCTCAACCATTTGATTCAAAAGCACTGCTTGACTTCTCTGAAGAAGCATTGCTTAACCCTTCTGCACTTAGACGAAACAAAACAGGTTACAAAGTGGAGTCTGTACAGCTTTACACTGCACCAGTAAGTTTTTTATTCATCTTATACAGGTATTTTTGTGATTTCTTTGGCAAGCGTGGCCATCATTTCAGAAAACTGAATGGAAAAGACCACTAATAGGAGCAGGCAAGGCTCGAATAAACCAGAGAGAGCTGCCCAATGCTAAAGCAAGCAAATACTCAATAAAAAATGAATTAACAGTTATCTCATGTAGACACAAGCAATCCTAGACTAAGAGCAATGATTTTCCTCTGCATTCTCATCCAACAGATTTGATATTCGGCTGCTTCACTAGACATAGTTCCATATAAGGAATAAGGATTTCTCTTCGGCTTTTATTCCTTCTTTGTATACAAAAGTATCATAGAAAGAATACAGATAAAAAAAAAAAACAACAAAAGCTCAAACAAAACCAAACTAAAACAAACTAAAAAAAAACCAAAAAACACAACAACAAAAACCCCAACAAGACAACAGGAAAAACATGAGTCCTGGGTCTAACCTACCCCCTATTCATACCCTGCAGACTCTGTAAGTCTCAGACAGTTAAGCAGTAACTTGGAGGATATACTTCCAACAGGACCAAGTCCCCAAACACCATTAAAACTTTTGAATGACTTTATGAGAGGCTTTTGCCTCTCTGGCTCAAAACTGTGCTTCTTTTATTACAGCCACAAAGATCCTGATTACAGCACAGATCCTGATTTTCAAACACCCATGGATGGAGTCTGCTTGTTGGGGCACACACACGCTCTGACTCCACTTTACCAAACCGAAGTTTTACTACTTAAAAGGACACAAACAAAATTGACAAAGATTCATTTGAAACAGCAGACAATTATTTAATCTGAAGCCAGATTTACCCCAAAAATTATGTCCTTCCCACTTCAAACCCACAGGTATCCCATGAACAGACAGATAATTAAAAAAACCCGAACAAACAAAATCCAAAATCCCCCCACACCCTGAACTAGACATAGCTCTTGCCATTACCAGTTTAAAGTATTTTTGCAATGTTATTCCCCTCACATTTTAAATTGCACAGAACTTCAGTAAATTTTTTTCCTCTAAGTTAGATTTAGGTGACTTTAAAAGATTAAATACAAAACTATTATATATCCTAGCAAGCATCACCTGGGCTCCCATATTAGTGTTACAGAAGATCACCTTATGGGAAAATCTGAAAACCCTTCTGTGCTAATTCTTAAAGAACACTTCAAACACAGCATAGTAAAGAATAAGGCAAAATTAACCGTGGTTTTATGTCCAGAAGTGTAAATGAAGATTACTAAAGTCAAACACCACAAAAAGGGACTCAAGTTCTCAATATCCATCTGAAACTGCCAGTAGTCTTATTTATAATCTTAAACTGCATTTCAAGCAAAACCATCAATAGTTAAGTCTGTTGGACTGCTTAGAAAACAAAATACCAACACAAAACCACCCAACCCTGCAATCAGTGTTTGCTCCACTGATGTGCCAGGATGTGTCAGTTTGCAAGAAATGCAGGCTTGCTTCTACCAACTATGATGCAGCTGACTGCACTGAGAGCAGAATTATTCCCCTGATCATTTATAGCATCGCAGACCAACAAAATAACATTACAAGCTGAAGTCTGGCACCAGATCAAAACATACATCAAATAGTGAACTTCTCCAGCATTTTCAGTATAGAACACAGGTCTCAAATGTTCCTTCTAGCTGTGCTAGAAAGAATATAAACAGCATTATTATGACACCTCTGTTATGGAATTCAGTGTTATTTCAACTACTGTATAAATGGAAGAAAAAAGATGAATTGTCATTCATATGATATTTTCTGCTGTACACAAAGCTAGACCCTCAAAATACAAAATGTATGGAGACTGTGATTTAGTCAGCTACTACCTCTACCTCAGCAATAGTTTCTTCCCCCTTGAAAACTTGCACATTTTCTTTCCCATTTTTTGAGATTTCAGTAACAGAAGTAATTTGCAGTGATTTGTCATTTATGAAATTACAGAATGTTTAAGTCCAAATCTCCGAAGTTTATATTAAAGTGGTGATTTAACAGTGATTTCTAGCACAGACACTTCTGTGGGCGTTGTGTCTGAAGCCTGCTGCCCTACTTTGACTAACAGGGAGATTCACATCAATAATCCTGTGAATGCTGCCATGCACAAGCCATAAACATGCCATACATGGTATAAGCATAAGTAGCTGCAGTTCATCAGATGACACTCACCAGTGCTGAACACACAAAGGTGTTCAGTTATTAGCTTGTAACTGGAGTTGTGCCCTATGCCACCATTGAAACTGCTGCCAAAAAAGCCTCACAGCATCACTGAATGAAGTATTTGCTTGACCAGTCTAATCCAAATAACGTCACATTTACTGTGATCTTGGTAAGCAGCAACTGTGAAAGTCCAGAAGTACTTGAAGCATTTCCATCAGATCTTGAAAGGAATAAGGGTGTCTCAGAGTACAAATGCAAAGAAAAATACAAAGATCTTGTTGAGGTAAGAAAACAAAACTAAAACCTACCAGCCTCAATTTGTCAAGGACAAGGGCACATCCTGTGCCAGCAGCCTCAACTCTGCTGCCCTGAAAGCATTCTGCTCCATTTACTGGAGTACATTGGTTTATATAAGCATGTACTAAACACAGAGATGAATCTTTCTACAGTTTGAACCTGAAAGACATTTTTGCAGTATTACGCAAAGAAGGACAAAATATACAAATTTAAGAGCTAAAGTTGTAGCTGTAGAAAAGGGAAAGAAAGATAGCTCATGCAAGAGCTCACCAGAATGGCTGTATAGAATAGAGGTAACACACCACTCCTGGAAGAAAAGCCAATGTTGTAAGCCATCAGCACAACAAAACCCCTTTTTCTTCTGAGCTGTAATTTCTGCTGTAATTAGCATCAAAAGTACTACCAAATACCAGTGATAGCAACACTTACCTTACACCTATAAGTAGTGCTATCAGCATTGAACAAATAGGATCTGCTATCATTAGACCATAGTTTTGCATCAGTATAGCAGATATGATTACACCAATACTTCCCAGCGTGTCTGCCACAATGTGCAGAAATACACCTGTAAGAGATTAAGTGATATCATTACAGCCTGTAATTCTTAAAGGTAATGGAGCATTTTAGAGATGCTTTACAGAAAAGAGTTTCAAGAACTAGATAATACAATCTAAACTTGTTAAATTTGTGGTCAGTTTTGGGTCCAACACAAAGATTTTAATGTATTCGTAGAATAGGGCCATTTGAAGAATTTACATTCTTTTCTGCACTTAGCAGTAATGGGTATTTCATAGCAAGGCTATTAAGTCAATCAGTGATTAACAGCTGCAGCTAGACTTTTCTCATTCAATACCCACACTCATATTATAGCACAGAAACTCATATTCCCTGATGCCTGCAGTAGTGAGTACTGTGTAAGATGGCCAGACTGTTAACAGAAACAGTTCTGTGAAGCTTTGACACACGCTAATGTTTAATTGACAACACCTTCTAGAAGTTACTTGGCAAAGAAATCCAAGACAAATAGTTTTGAGAATCAAACAATACTGCAGACACGGAAAGCTTTACTCTTATTCTGAAGAATAACACTGCCTTCAAGTACAAAGAAACACATACTTAGCAGCTAGTCAAAGTTTAGCCTTTGGAGCTCTCTGCTGGCAGTGACTGGAAGTCACTCAGAAACAGCTTTTTGAATGCAATTCTCTGGGCAGATAATCCCCTCTTGTAAAAACAACACACAGCTATAAATCAGCTCTTCGGGGATTTCTCCAAGTCGACATTCGTACTGCCTCTGGCTGGGACAGAGCTGCGTTTCTCCACAGCAGCCTGCATCAAGGCCTTCTGTTTCTCACAGCCCCACAGCAAGAAGGCTGGGGTTGGGCAAGATGCTGGGAGGGCACAGAGGCAGGCCAGCTGATCCAAACAGGCCAGAGGGATATTCCACACCAACATCATGCTCACCAGTAAGACCAGAGCATTGTCTTTCCCAAAGAGCTGCTGCTGACATCCCTAAGCACTGATCTGCTGGTGGCAGGTGATTGTTTGTGAGTGATTGTGTCAAGAATGATTAACTTCATATCACTTGGTGAGGTTTCACTCAGTACTGAAAAATTAGAATAAAACCAAGTCTTTCTAATAAGCTTCAATTAAAATGAGTCTTTCACAAAAAGACTGACTTTTGAATATCTTAAGCTGAAGTACTGAGAATACATATACTTACTATGGTGTACTGGAAATTCTGGAAGAACATGTAAATGTTTCCTTTTCAAGGACAACAAACAAGACAGAAAATCATCCCATAAGAGAAAACCATATGTACATTTGGGTATGTCATATAATTATTACCTCCTGCATCTCATAATTGTCTCCCTTTAACTTCTGAACATTTAAAAAAAGTAAAACAAAACCAACAAACAGCCAACCAAAGCTCAAAACCAACATCTAAAGCATCCATAACTAATGCTTAAGAGATCAGGGACTCCAATACTACTTTAAGAAATTCAGATGCATTACCATCTGCTCTAAATTGACTCTGAGAGCTTGATGAAATTCAAGTTTTAAGCTCAGGTACTCTTTAACAATTATATCAATCTGCATTTTTTGAATACCTTCTATCTTAATCACACTGCTCTTCATGTTACAGATCATATATTGCAATTGGGCTCCTTAGGTTTCTGCTTTTAACCATTCTTTCCTAGGTTTTCAGTGATTTTTCAATATCAATAATGGAAGCTGAATCCCAGCTTTTGGAATGTGCCTTTTAAACTGTGTTGACACTGCATTACATTTAGACTTCTGTGAATGTCTTGACACCTACTCATGCACAGAGTACAGCAGAGCTGTTTACAGGGGGAATGGAACTTCATTAAATAGGTCCTTTAACAAAAACGTGGCATTTATCCAGAGGGACCCTCTAAAACAGGTGTGTGACAGACCCAGGCAGGCAGACTGTGATAAAACCAATAAAACATCATAGTTATTCTCATTGTACCTTGTAAAATCTGTTTGCTGGATCCAGCCATTACTTCAAGAGAATGGTCATCTGTGAAGACAATTATTGACATATTAACCCAAACAAAGGCTCTCTCTAGTGGTCCTTCTGGTCACTCTTCCTTTCGGAAATGTCTTAAACAGAGGCTGCTCACAATGATCAGCTTTTACTCAAGCTATTGTTTTTTAATGCAGCAATCAAGTTAAAAGTCTTAAAATGCATTTTTAAAAATAAAATATCACTTTACAGAATAGATTTCTACATATGTATATATAAAAATAAATTATCTACATTTGTTCCTAATTAAAACAAACTTAACAAACAAACAAACAAAACAGAGGTAAGACTTTGCTGGTATATAGCAAAATAAGACCCCTCAAGAACCAAGCCATGAACACAAGTGAGAAGAGTCAAATAAATCTGCTAACCAGAAATACTTCACTTAAGCAAGCATTTATACCTAATGTAAAACAACAAGCTTAAGACTTGGAGAAATAAGAAGTAAGCAAAAAATCTTCTCATCCAAGCAGATTAGTGCCTCTGTAGCATTAATCTGAAAGATATTTTAAGAAAAACTTGTTAAAGGATAGCAAAAGTCTTCTAGTGAAGATATACAAAAATTTACACAACAGATGATTTGGATATCAAATTGCACAAGACAGAAAGCTGGTCTACAAGGGTGGGAGCCATGGGGAAAGTAAGGAAGAGGCAGCAGCAGGGAGCTCCTGTTTTCCAACCAAATTCCAGGAGAACTACCGGAAAACAAATGCCAATTTTCTAAGAATAGCAAGGAAAGGACAAGTAAATATTTTTACACTCTTTCTCACCTCCTGTCTGCCAGTTCCCACACTATTCCCTGCTCATAATGTGCACATTTTTAGTCACATCAGATCCCAGCTTGTGGCCTAGGAAGGAAGAACTGACAACCTTGCATCACCACAAGGCTTTCACTTGCATTGTTTCAAATAGGTGGTACCTATACAACCTCGTCTCCCATAGTGAAGGCCACTGATCATATTTTGCATTAATGTCTCTTCTCAGATTGTTTGCCTTCATAGAAAAGACTTATGCATAGCTAACATAACATGCATCTTTTTCATAACCATCTTAAAACAGATTTCAACTACACAAAATGGGGCAAGTCTTACTTGAGATCACAAACCAAGTACAACTAACAATCTCCAAGTACCCAAAGTTCCTTGGTTCATTTTTTCTAGTATCTCGAGCTGTAAAATTATTCAAATGGAGAATACCAGCAAAGCAGCTTAACTTTGTCTACTGATCTTAATGAAAAAATTGAAACAGGGCACTTGATAACTAATTTCACTATATTGCAATAGCATACAGCTGTTTCATCTTTTGCCAAAGCATAACATTACCATGAAAACTCAAAAACCAGAGGTAAAGCAAAATCTTTAAAAACTAACACTTAAATGACTGCAAGTGAAACAAAATGAACCACAAAATATGGTGGTGGCAGAGCACACCAGACATTTATAAAGCTACGTCCACGTATGATCACAACAAGCTGCCAGAACACTCTTTTTTTTTCAGTAAGTTATTAATAGCAGATTTAGATTGAGTCAGGATGGTCTATGATATCAACTCAGTACTTACCATGACAATAGTCCTGACCATGAGAATGCCCATGGCCGTGACTGTGTCCATGGGAATGTTTATGTTCATGGCTGTGTCCATGACCTCCGTGACTGTGCCCGTGGCTGAGACCACCATTAAATAGAGAATGGCTGTGCTCGTGCCCTATAAACAAATGTCACCATCAGAGTATGACGAATACATAAATGATGAATAAAAGTCCACTTACATTTGTTTCTCAGCTACTCAAAACCTATTCAAATTTTAGGTCATTTTAAGGTATGGCTTTAAGTAAGTTAAGAAACTTAACACAAGCTGTTTATCATCTACAGCTCTGCTGTGCAGACATTATTTATATATATATACATACACAAAATATACCAGATTTGAGAAGTCAAGTGCTTTTATATATTCTGACTTCTGAGACTTATTGTGCTAGACTTCTAGTACAATTTGAAAAATGTACTCCTAATTAGATATAAGTACTTTAAAAATAGCTGTTTTAAGAAAACAGAAAATTACTGTCATTTGCAGATTAAAAATTCCAAGCTTAGATTGCTGTTTACAGACCAAAAATGATGTTCTTCCACCAGTATATGGAATTTTACATGTTAAGCTCAAAGACAGACCCATAGGCTTTGCAGAAAAAACCTCAGAGTGTTTACCACATGTATTTAGGCAATAAATTTTGCATTTCAATTCAAAAGACAGTAAGCTGAGAAGCATCTGAAGCAGAATCATCTCATGCTTACAATTTGGTTCAGATACTGTTTTCTACATTTTCCAGCTCGAACCTTGCATACGTCCAGCTTAAATTTGTCCAAGAAGATGCTCTGCAGATCTCTTTCAATAAGAAAGCAGCTTCTGGACTTCTAGGTGTTCCAGTTAATGGATATTAACAGGAGAAGTACAACAGTGGCATACCAGGGCTAGTACCAAAACACAGAGGTCAACGTTGCAAGAGGTCACATACACATTTGGCTAGGATTGCCATTAACAACACACCAAATGTAATACTGAGGCTCTCACTGGGGGTTAATAGGGTTTTGGAACACAGGCTGCTAAGAAAGGAAACAGTACTGCGAGTTACATCCTACCAGAGCCGTGTGAGTGCCCATGACCTCCATGCTGAAAAACAAATATTCCTATAAGATTTACAATGAATCCCAGTATAGAAACAGGAAGAAGTCTCTCATGATGCACATCAGGAGGCTCAAGTGCTCTCTAAAAAAAAAAAAAAAAAAATTATACAAACCAAAATGCTAATGTAGAGTTTCACAATCTCTTTACATTATTAAAAGGCACCAAAAAACTACTTAGATACAGAAGCATTCTTATCCACAACATATATATAGACATAATCAAAAATTTCTCAGGACTTCCAGTTTCTGGGATGATACACAGACCAATTCTCACTGTCTGAAAATAAGGTTCTATTATTAAAGCTGTGAAAGTACAGCAGAACATTCTGAGAGTCTAGCTCAGTTTCATCATAAGATTTAGCTATACTGTGGGATGTGGCTCAACACCATTTGAAAACATTCAGGTTTGTTCCAGTATGTGGATTGCTTAAGTCACCTGTAAGACTTCCAAGAGTCTAGAATGCCATTTCTACCTTTCTCCTTCGAAAGGTGAGGCAATGAGGGGAATGAAATGAAGACTGAGAAAAAAATATGACCTTTTTTATAAATTCTCAAACCTAGATTGATTTTTTTCAATTCTTTTTTACCCTACTTCCTCTGGAATTTTTTTCTCAGTGAGACATTATAGACCAAATACAATTTGTATCTGAAGCTGAAGTGCTGATGAGTGTAAATTACTACTGACAGGGGAGAAAAAAATTCACCATCTCTCCACAAGGATGAAAGGTACAGGCAGTAAACAGCAAGACAATAAAACTTTTAGCAGATGTAAAATCTTAAAGCAACTGAGAGAAAAAGTCACCATCACAAGCAAAGAGAATACTTAGCATGGGACCTCAGATCAGCAGGAAGAGATTTCTGTTTCAACATTACATTGACCCTGTCATGTTTTTTAATTTTTCTAGTAAATTTTGCTCCTGTTTCTAAATTTGGAGTGAAGTTTTCCCAGGCATTTAGGCAATTTCAGCCCAGCTTTAACTGATGTTGAAGTATTTACATGCCTATCAATGTAGAAAAATGTTCCTGAAAGCTCTTCCCAATTTTCTGCTAACGAAAGAAAAACTCAAGAGATTTATTCTGAACTAGAAGTCTAAACAAATATATAACGCATTTCCCATTAAAAAGTAAAAGCATTAACTGAAGCTGATTAGAAATAGTTAGCAGTTTTACTCTTAATCCTTGATGTTGCACTTAATGTCTTAATTTCAATCTTGAAATTATCACCTGAACCATCATGTAAAACAAATTCAAGAAAAGAGGGTTTGAAAATGTTTAACCTCTCACTACTTGCCATTTATATCAGACTTCAAGAATTGAGAACAGTGCTCTTTCTTTAACAAGCCAGTCCAACTTCAGAGAATGCTACTTATGACTAACTTCTCTCCTCTGAATGACTAGTTTGGGCATTTCTTTCTTGGCCTCATTTGTTCTTTAACAATGAGAAGTGAAGACCCTTTGAAAATATCCTTAACTGGCTGAAAAAAAGGGACAGGCTCCATCTCACAGAATCCTTACAAATAAACAAAATACACTATTTAAGAAGCTAGTACAGAAACACTGAAAAAGCTGGGTTTCTCTGTCATGAAGCAGCAATTTTGGATGGTCCTATTCTCTGCTCAAATAACAGATTTTTAATCAATTATGAACACAATTTAATTTTTCAATTCATTAATGTCAATAATTTATTCCTAGTAAAAATAGAAATTTTTATCCATATTAATTATAAAATGTAATAGTGTAATTGATTTCATAACATACCTCAACACCTTCAGAAAAAATGAAGAATGCTGTAAAGATGAGGAATAAACCATTTACAAAACCAGCAAGTACTTCTGCTCGAACATATCTGCAAGAAACAAAAAAAAAGCAATAGCAGATATTACATCTTCATTTAAATGCTGAAAATTAGAAGTAGAATTTAAGACACTGGAGTGCAATCTAGCTCTCAAACAGTTATATTACACAGGAATTTGCTAATGGAAGATGGCATATAAATTACAGATGAGTATATAAAACTAGCCATGTTTTATTTTGACAGAGAATACCTGATCCAGATCAGCCATTCCCTGATCTAGATGGAAGAAATCTTTCAATGTCAAAATCTTTCCATTTAAGATTATGTCCACTTGAAGTTATCGTATAAATGTATATTTGGAAGCCACAAGCTAAGATAAACATGTAAAATCTAATCAAAGCTTTCTGATATCAAATTATGTTTAATATCAAACAGACATATATTAATTTGCTTCCCCTCTAGAAGGTGAATTTTTAGTAAAAGTTTTAAGTAGAAATTAATTATTTCAAAGATGAAATTTTGACAATAATAAACTGCCAGGTTAGAATAATATGTCATTTCAATATAGCAAACATCAGACTTAAGCAAGTGTGGCTGTTATCTGATAAATGGAACACCAGCTGTTTAAATGTTGAAGAGTAATTAATACAGAACGTGCTTTCACTGCAATTAGTTCATGGTACAATCCTCTCTAAATTGATTTCTATGCACACTGGAGCTTCCACCTAAATTAAACTGTGCTTTAAGTTTCAAACTATATGATTCACACTTAAGTAAAGCCAGCTGAAGCTAAGTGCTGACACTCAGATCAATAATGCTGTGAGGAATGCCCATGTTGCAACTCACTTGCTGTTAGTCAGTATTACCAATTAATAATATTGTACCACCAGTATTGTTTTATAGGGCACAACTGCAAAGTTCAGTGCAACCAAGTGCCTGTCAAATGCCAGCTGCAGCAGGTAAATCCACCAAGGGCAGTATGGGATGACACACCTCAGCCTTGAGGATCTGTGGCAGTCACAGCTCCCAAATCCTGCTGGTTCCAAGGATCCTGGATTATAATCTCCAATGCAGGATCACTGAGACTTAGCTTCTCTCAGCTGTACCTTTCTGTTCCAAAGAAGGAGTGGGACAGCAGCAGTCTGGGAATCCCTGTCACGCTCCTCACCACACTGAGGACAAACCCAGGATGAAGCTGCTTGTTCTTCAATGAGGCCATTAATACATGACAAAGCAGGACAACTTTCTGCTCTGTAACTTGTTCCCACTAGTATGATCAGAGAGATCTTGGAAGTGATAAACCTTCTTCCCAAAAGGAATGCCTTCATATGTTTATCACTTTTAGAGGGATATTAACACTGATGTTTACATAACTCACCTTAAAAAAAGCCTCACTTTCAACATAGTTTTTCCACATGCTGCAAAAGGCTTTTGTTTGTACAGTGAAAAGTGACTACCTAAACATTTACTATAACACATTAAGGTAACAGCCTGAAGTTTCTTACCCATATGAGAAAGCATCGTTTGACCTCCACTTTGAAATAACTGAAGCTGCTAATCCAGCCAATAGAGCAGTACAGTCAAAAAACATATGAAAAGAATCTGATATTAGACCTAAACTGGAAATAAGAACAGGAAAAAGGTGTTATGTTCTATATGCTACATGGGTAAAAAAACCTCACAAACATTAATGTATTACACACTAGCAGAATACACTGTTTTTCTCTAACCTTCAGGCATGGTTTTGCTAGCACAGAGGTGAAATCCACACTTCATCACCAACAAAAATATGATGCCAAAACTGCTTTTGTCAGCTTAGGGAAGGCACTTTGGAAGAGTGCTTGGCAAAAAAGTCCTCCTAGCATATGATTTTGGTGATAGTGAAAGGTAATTTCCACCAACACAAGCCAAAATCCCTGGAGTAGATGTACCCACAGCCACATCTCTCATCAACCTTAAATCTTTGCCTTAGCAGTGGTAAGGCACTGACTAGAAGATACACACCCCTGAGATCTGCAGGCTGAAGGAATCAAGAGGCTGAGAGACCACATCTTAAATGGGTTATTTCAAAGATCAATATCAATACTGATTGACAAACACAGTTAAAGTAAACAAGCATGTTAAAAAGTTCAAAGCAACTTCAATTAGTTCATGAGTTAGCCAGCCAGTAGAACTCATACCAGTTTGTAGGCTACAGGCAAACTGGGGTTAATACAACACAAGTGTTGCCAAAGTTCACCAAATTACTCATGAACAGGTTCTGTAAGTCTGCAGGAAGTACGTGCATTGAAACAAAAAAATTACTTCATATTTTGAAAGACATTTGATACAGAGGTAGTTGAGCACTTGTTACTCAATAGTCACAAAAGTTCCATTTTCCCAGTTGTTTGGTTATCTAAGAACAATTATATACACAACTCAGTTCTTGGAAACTGAAGCACAGGAAGCAAGTACTGGATTAGCAAGTCCTAGAGGATAGACACAAATTCACATTGAAGTCAAATATTAAGTTTCATTAGCCAAAGTTCCAACCACTTCACATTAAAAAGAGTTGTTTCAGCCTTACTGAAAACAATTACAAGAGTAATCTTAAATGTTTCAGATGAAACACTCAACAATGGAAGAAATGGGTTTGAAGGAGAGGAAAGAGAACAAGTGGACACATGCACACTACTGTAACATTTAAGGCAGAGGGATGGTGGGATGGTAAACTGCCCTTAGGTGCTACAGCCACCAAAGTAGGAGATGAAGCTGTTCTGAACAAACTTTAAAACAAGACCCATAGGTTGGATGCCTATGAAGCCCCAAAATGGAATTTTCTATTGAATTCTTGAAGGGGGTTGGTGACATCTTCCCCCTCCCCTCTAGGGAAACAGCTCATTTTAGGTTTGTTTCTGAGTAGTTAAGAAGATCCAGTGAGGAAAAAAAACCAAAACAAAGCACATCAAACATTCAGGTAGAAGGTAATTAGTGACAGTAACCGTAAGTTGCAATGATTATGAAATGGAAGGAATAAGCATTGCTAAACAGAGAGAGCTACTGCTTTCTGAGGTATTCGGGTTTTGGTGGGGCTTTTTCTTTCTTTTTTTTTTCTTTATAAAGTCTTCTGGGGAAGAGAAGGACTGCTGCTCTAACAAAATCCCATACAAGTTCTAGAACCAGAAATCATACAGAAAGTTACCATGGCACAGTGCTCACACCTGCAAATCTCACTAAGACTTACCTTAAGCACAACACCAATACAGCTGTGCTGCTTTCAAGACCTAAGCTAACCTGGACCTAATTCCAGGCGGCCTGAGGTATGTGGATTTATCAGCAGGGGTCAGCAGATTGCATCTGCAATGCAATTCACCCCCTGGCATAACCATGCTCTGTATCATAGGTACAGCTACAAGTGACTGAGCTGCACAAATAGCAGGAAGCCTGGTAAGAGACCAATCTCATTTCATCTGAGGCTTTACTTTTTTACTTGTAAAGTAACAAGACCTTAGAAAAAAAGGGGTGAAAAAAAGTGATTACTAAAGTAATCAAGCGATGCTGGTCAACAACCTGCAATACAGAAGAACCACAGCAACAAGGGATGCATGCAAGAACTCCTGTTAGAACCAAACACATCATCCAGAGTATAAACCAGTAGAAGCCCTGTAGCCAAACACACCGTGTCTAAAAAAAGACACTTCCACAGCTGATGTGGTTTAACATCAAATTAAACAAATGTGCACATGTAGCAAATTTCAATCTTAAACAAGCAAAAAAGCTCTCAGCCAGCAAACTCGTGACCAGTGACAGAATTCAAGGAAACAGCATGAAGCTGAGTCGGGGGAGGTTTAGATTAGACATTAGGAAAAGGTTTTTCATCCAGAGGATGGCTGAGCACTAGAACAGGCTCCCCAAGGAAGTAGTCACAGCACCAAGCCTGACAGAGTTTAAGAAGCGTTCATTCACCCACTCTTACGTGACTTCAGGAAACAATCTATTTGGCAAACAAAAGCTCAGGAGAATCTCTCATGTGAGGAGCAACAGAACTGTGTCTTCAAAATCACAAAATAACTTTTCCCTATGAGGTTCCTTGTTTGCTTGTTACATGTTTGCTCTTCCAAGGCATGACCTGTCTGCTTTGACTGAAGACATTCCTCATCATGTTCTCTGCTACCCTTGTCTACTAAAGAAGTGCTTGCTAAGATACTGTTTTGTTCTAGCCCAAAATCTAGGCTTAGAGATACTTAAAACTAGTGACTTGAAATATAAACAAAAGATTCAACTAATGGCTATGCAACAAAACCTAATTCTTAATCTCAAGTATGAACAAAAATAAATGTCTTCTGAATTACAATATGCCAGATTCTTCAGTGACAAAGTTCTCTAAGTGTCACTAAAGTTTCTCAGTTTAGTTATCTCATATACAGGACTTTTTAAGGTCACACTACTAAAAAAAATTGTTATACTTAAAAGACAGACAAAAGAACAAAGTCACATGAATACAAAGCTCTTTATATCAAAACAGCTAAAAAAATATTTACCTCTGTTGAGTTATTAGAAAAAAAAAATCCATACTCAAATAGACAGACTATGCATACAATAACCCTCACACAATTGCAAAGTGAATCAACATCAAAGCCAAAACCAAACACATTCAAAATGGTCTGTCTGCTGCCAAGACAGTCTGTGCCCATGACAGCACTGCATGCTCACTGGTGCCACAGAAACAATTACTGTAATCAAGGTTACAGATTTTATAGTGTCATTTGAGAGATTCAGAACAATATAGCAAATATTAGGATGCAACCATTTCCAAATTCACATTGCTGCATCCACTCAAGACTTTTAAGAGCTCCAGTAATTTGTGTCCATATTACTGCTTTTGGTAAAGAGGACACTGTTGGACTTAAATGACATTTGCATGCCAGTCCACTCTGAACTGAACTATTAACGGAGACTGAAATACCTTTATAAAACAACTTCTCTATCACTAATGAAATATGATGAAAATACCAGCACCATTGCCTGTTCTCTACCTTCATACTGTACACCAGTACTGAAGTTATTCTGCACTTGTATTTCGCTATTTGTATACACTTGTATTTCACTACAGATTTTTCAGGAGCCATTTAGTCAAGTCTCTTCCATTTTTTCCACTTTTGTGAATTTTCGTACTATGTAAAGTACCACTCAGCTATACAAGGATGCGCCAATTCCTGTTTCTCCGTCGAGACAAGGATGATTGAGGCAGCGATGTCCAGGTATCGACCTACAGATGAAGCCACACTCCCTAACAGAAGATCTCTGTGGCAAGCGGCAATTACAGCCCCCGAGTCCCGTAAATCAGGCCAAGACTAGGCTTCCTTCTCAGAAAAGCACCGAGCCTAACAGCAATTCCAAAGAGCATTCCTCCGCAACTCGCCGAGTCGCGCCCCGCGGCCGGAGCGCCTCCCCCGCGTCGCCGGGACCCGGCAGAGGGAATGGCCGCGCCAGTCGCTGCCCACGAGAGCGGTCCCGGTCGGGGGAAGCTGTCCAGCGGCCCCCAAGGCTCTGCCGAGCGGCCCCTCCGGACGGCGGGCCAGGAGGCCCGGCCCCGCCGA
>VZRF01012999.1:1905615-1916767 GCA_013396875.1 Vireo altiloquus | reverse complement strand
GGGGGCGGCGGAGCAGCGCGCTCGGTGTGTGACAGCCAGAGCCGCCGGAGCGCCCCGCCCGCCGCAGGACCCTGGACTACAACCCGGGGCCTGCCGGGAGGAAGCGCAGGGACGCCCCGCAGGAAGCGGGGCACGGCGGCGCCGCCGTAGCGCTGCCGCGGTCCCGCACGGCCGCCCCTGAGTCACCGGAGCGGCTTGTGCGGGGCCGAGCGGCGGGACCGGGCCGGCACCTCCTCCGCCCTGCCCTGCCGTGCTGCCGGTGACCCCTGGGAAGCACAGCCCGGCCGAAGGAGGCGGCAATAGCGGCGCCTGCAGAACGTGAGCGAAGCTATGGGCGAGGGGCGGCGAGCGGGGCGGGCGATGCCGAGCCGGTGCCGTGCCGCTGCCCCGCTGCACCCAGCTACTGCGGGATGCTGTTAAGAAGTGCTGCCCGCCAAGGGAGGGGACCCCGTTCGAGAACTCTTTTTCTTGGAACGAGGATTAAAATACTGGTCTTTGATGTAGGGGTTTTATTTTCGCCAATTTTGTGTTCTCTGCAGGAAGTATTGTATGATTTTTAAAAATAGGTCAATGTGGCATTGCAATTTTATAACTTAATTGGCAAAACTGATATGCATCTGCTTATTGGAAAGTGCCATGATGCTAATTTTAAAACACCTCACAGACGTTTATTTTGAGAATGTATAGTAATATCATCATTGCCTATCACTACACCTGCTGTAAACACTAGAACGTGTGGCAAGCAAAGTCTCATAAACAGCAAACAGTATTTATATTTTCGTCTTAAGTATGGTTTTAGATTTTAATTAATGATTACAATAGCACTAGTAAGTATTGCTGCAACTAGGTTGCAAACTGCAGAAAGAGGATCTAAAGTTCAAGCGCTTTTCAAAAAGCACATTTGATGGGGATATAGTGGACCTCATAAATGCTGAATTGCCACTGCTGCTAATAATTTTTAGAAGTCAGGCATGATGGTTTGTTCCTATAAAATGAAGCAACCAGAACAAGCAATTAGCTTCTGGAAACAGTTTCAGTGACCTCCTGTCACAAAGTAATAGTAAGATTTTATCTCAGATTTGGGCAGACCTGCATATGTAGACATATTCAGATTGGTACACACACAAATGACAAATCTGTATTTTTAAGAAGCAAATTTATATAGCCCAAAAAAATTACTCTTACGGAATTTCACACCGGTTCAATTATTCAACAAGTTCAACAAATTCTTGTTCTCTAAGTTTCTACAGTACCATTCTTAAATCAAAATTAATGACTCTTTGGTTGTTCAGACAGTTTAAAAGGAAGAAAAATCCCTCCAACAACCTAGGAGCACAGCATTCTTAAATTGCTGTACTGCATCCTGTGTATCCTTCTTTTATGTGCTTGCACTCATACTTTCCAAGCTGCTTTCCAAAATGCTGTGTCTTAAACCTCTGATACAACTGCTAATCTTAGTGAGAGTGTGGATGACCCAGAAAATAAAATAATTTTATTGGTATAAAATTTTATTTGCCTGACTGTGGTAGCCAAATATATATTTTAGTGGTGCCTGGTGAACAAAGCAATAGCTGTCAGGTTCTGGAGACCTACTTGTATCTTCATAGCTGAACTTAAGGATGGAATACACAGACATTGCACTGGCACAAAGCAGCAATTTTACAAGCAGAGACACAGACTGTTCTTTTCTTTTTAATCATCTGGTGTAATAACTTCTTTCTGAAGTTTTCACTGAAAGGCAGAGACACTTATTTAACTGGGCAATAGGAAAAGTAATGGGATAATCACCATGAATGCATGTATCAGTCAGTAATTAAGAGAAACTTGTAAAAGAATGGTGGGTAGCATGTGGGTAACTGTTGATCTCCAGTTAAATTAAAGAGTCCCTTTAATTTCCAACAGATTCAAAGATCACAAACAACCTCCCGGAAAAACAAGTGGGGAAAGCAATCCTATGTGGCAACAATGAGGTAAGTTGCAAAGCGTTTTAGGCTAAAATAATTTACATTCATATTTTCAGGCATGGTATTTGCACTTTGGAAAAAAATTATTCAAAATTCTGTAAAAAAACCACACAGATACTCTTTCAAAAACTTTACTTGTCTGGCTGTTCTGGATCACTGAATTTGAGCAGAATTCCCTGCTGAAAGCCTAGAAATTACTCACAGAGTAACATGAGTAATACGTCTAGATGAGTAACAATATTACAGTAATATGTATAGATGAGCTAGTAGCAAGCTTAGAATGTTCATCTTATATTCAGTTTGTACTAATCTTGCAAGTACAGGAGGAGAAAAGGAAACCTGTATGAAGTCCAACTAAGTGCCCAATGCTGCACCTAGAATGGGGCAACCCTGGATGTGCAGGCAGACTGGGGAATGAGAGGCTGGAGAGCAGTGCCACGGAAAAGGACCTGGGGGTCCTGGTCGATGGCAAATTGAACATGAGCCAGCAGTGCCCTGGGAGCCAGGAGGGACATCCCTGTCCTGGGGGGCATCAGGCACAGCATTGCCAGCCGGGCAAGGGAGGGGATTGTCCTGCTCTGCTCTGCACTGGGGCAGCCTCACCTCAAGGTGGTTCTCTGCAGTTTTATAAAAATATAAGAATACAATATAAGAAGGATGTAAAGCTGTTAGTGTCCAAATAAGAGCTACAAAGATGGTGATGGGCCTTGAGGGGAAGCCGTCTGAGGAGCAGCTGAGGTCACTTGGTCTGTTCAGCCTGGAAAAAAGGGGTCTGAGGGGAGACCTCACAGCTGTCTGCAGCTTCGTCTCTTGGGGAAATGGAGGGGCAAAGCACCGATCTCCTCTTTCGTGACCAGTGGCAGGACTCAAGGGAATGGTGTGAAGCTGTGTCAGCGGGTTTAGGTTGGGTATTAGGAAATATCTAACCATCCTAGCCAGAGGGTGGTTGTGCCCTGGAACAGGCTCCCCTGGAAAGTGGTCACAGCACCAGCCTGACAGAGTTCAGGAAGTGTTTGGACAATGCCCTGAGGCACATGGTGGGATTCTGGGGCCTCTCCTGTGCAGGGCCAGGAGTTGGACTTCAATGATCCTCTTGAGTCTGTTCCAACTCAGGATATCCTAGCATTCTATGAAGAACATTTGAGGGGCTATCTTTCTAGAAGCTGATTTTTAAGAGTTTTTGTTTAGTTCCAAGATCACAAGGATCCAGAAACCTCTGCCTCAAACTAAATCCGCACTCACAGTTAGCTGATAAGCAGTAGCTAGCATCTGACATTGCCATTTTCTCATGAGTTCTAGACATATCAGTTTCAGCTGCTGCTGAAATTGTTGCATTGCTGTATTACTCCATTTGATGTGTTTCTTTTGCTCCACCTGTGTTATAACCTCAGTATGATCAGCATCACATTTTCTGTACTGATTATCATTATCAAGCAGATATACAAACTATTGACAAATGTCCAGCATTGAAGTGATTTGTGAAGTGATTTCACTTATTAAGATTGTTCGTTCTGTGTGATGCCTGAGCAACAGAAAAAGAGTGAGCATTTTGTTTCCTCCTTTCTGCCAGGGCTTTTGAGAAGGCACCTTCTCTCCTTTTTGCCTCCCAGTTAAGTTAGACCTCCTACAATGCTGAAACATTGAAATTCAGTACAAATTTGCTTTCTACTTTCAGCTGGATAGATTTGGTGAGGTACATAAATGTTTAATCAAACATGTAGTTCTAAGGAAACAATGAACTGAAGAACTCTGAAGAACTACTCCAGATTTATTTTCACAAATCAGTGAAATCCAAAGTTAACCAAAAAAAGTGAAAAGCAAGTAAACATAGAAACTGAGTACCAGAAACACCTGTCTCAATAGTTGAAAGTAATTTGCCAGAGTGCTGAAGTCCTCCTTATTTACTTACTTAAACGAAAATCTACTTAATGTTTTGGGAGTTTTGATCAAGGGAGAAAACTGTACATGGGTTTAATGACTTCCTTTCCTGTTACTTGTTTTAAAGGTGTTTTCACTTCTGTAAGCTTCCAGGAAGAGTTATGGGAATCCGCCTACTACGCTTCACCTCTGTGGTGATCATTGTCTTGCTTCTTGTGGCAGGTGCTTTAACAGCTTTGCTTCCCACTATCAAAGATGACAAACTGCCCAATTCGAGAAGGGAACCAAAAACCCAGAGTCAGTCTGCCTTGGATTCATTCACTCTTATTATGCAGACATACAATAGAACTGACTTACTGCTAAAGCTTTTAAATCATTATCAAGCAATCCCCCACCTACATAAAGTAATTGTTGTGTGGAACAACATTGGTGAGAAGACACCAGAGGAAATGTGGAATTCCTTGGGGCCTCATCCTGTCCCTGTTGTCTTTAAAGTTCAAACTGTAAATCGTATGAGAAACAGACTGCAGAATTTCCCTGATCTGGAAACAAAAGGTAATCAGCAGTTTATATCACTACTACTACTATTATTTTCGTGTTTGAAATCTGAATGCTAAAAGAGAGATGGTTGAGTTGTACTGCGTAATAAATCAATGGATCTTTTGGGGCACATAATAGATTGTGGGAATATATGTTATCAGATGCAAACCACCACTAGGCTGTTAGTGAAGAGTAAGGGAAAAAAAAAAAGGAATGTCAAATGCATTTCAAGGGTTTTGAAGGTTCTCCATTTCCTTTGTGAGGCAGGCATAGGTAGTTCAGCTTTTCTTCCTTCTGTAGCATAAACTGAAATTCATAATACATGTATTTGTTGAATCTCTGCACTAATCTGGACTTAAGTCATCTGGTAAAGACTTTATTTAGTCCATTCCTCTTAAGACTAAGTTCTCAAGCATATTGTGCTCTTCCAAGAAGCTCTCCCTGGCTGTCTGCCTTTCTATCTCAAATTATGCATCCTTTTATTTAAGAGTACTTTCCCCAGTCTCTTGGGTATTCATCTAAGTATTCTTCCTAAGCTCTTTCTAGGAGGTGTACAACAATAAATCCTGTTTGTTTCAAGTGGAAAAAAACCCCATATGTTGCATTACAGAGCTGACCTTACTCATGATTAGTAAAGGTAATTCTATTTACTGCCCCCTTCCTAACATGCCTGCTAGTCCAAACACATGATTTCTAGGAAGACACTGGAAACTTCAACTTCCCAAGTGTTTCACTCACTGTAGGAAGATCTGTGCTGACTGTAAACTTTCGAAGCTTTAATGCATCTGCAGTTCAGATCTAAGAATATCCTTCCTTTTCCACTTCCTGGTAGTCTTCTGTCTACAACTTAAGGCAAAGAGTCTTCCTTCTGTAACTAGTAATACATTACATTAAATAAATTGCCTGGGCAATTTGTTTAATGTGTTTATGAAGAACTTTCAAGTAGTGAGATAGTAAAATTTTATACTAAGAATCCTTTTTAAGTCTCATATGCTACAGAAAAGCATCTAACTCTGCTCTAGTTGTGTCTTTACACAAGATTAGTAGAATTTTAAGTTGCTTTGTCAAACACTCTGAAGTTTTCTAGCACATATCTCTCCAGCTGTACAGATGATCAAAGGCTGCTGAGTTTTGTAACTGCCAGGCAAATAAGCTAAAACGTAGGTTTGCTTCCAGTTACCACAAAGCTGTGACCTTGCTTTAGCTTTGAAATCTAATTATGTTTTATCAATCTACTTTCAAGGAATTGCAATTCCACTTAATAGTTGTAGAAATTTTATATTTAATTTTTCAAATATTGCACTGCATACCATGCTTGTGTATTTAATCTTTTGATCAATTAAAATTAAAATTTTTCTTTTTTCCTCCCTTCAGCTGTTTTAATGATGGATGATGATACACTAGTCAGTGCTCATGACCTTGCTTTTGCCTTTTCCGTTTGGCAGGTAATGTTTTGCATCTTGGCAGGCAGTATTTGTGAGTTGCAATTGAGATTAATAGTTTTAATTAGAGTAATATTGTATCATATTGTTTTACCATTTTCTAGATATAAAGTTAGATTCTAGCAAGACCGAAGTGTTGAACAGTAGAAATTTCAAGAATATTCTTTAGCAGTAGCTATATCTGTAATCTATAACTTTAAAATTTTACTTTACAAAACCGTGAAGTTGCTAACTGCTGAATTTATTTAAATGTATAGTAGTCTGTGTGTTTTGTTTTGCAAAACACGAGAAATTGTCTGTAAAGTTACTTTCAGTGCCAAATACACAGCTGCCAGCTGTGGGTAGATGTTTTGTTGGCACTATGTGATGTGGAATGAGGCAGACTGTCAGTTTTGTGAAACTCTATTTAATTGCAACATTTATGCAGATCAAAGGACCATATGCCAACAATTTCATTCTTTCCTGGCAATAATGTTGTCCTCCTTTCATTTAAAAAAAGCATAAATCTCTCTTGTGAACATACTTAAGTGAACCCCACACTGTGAAATATGTGTTGAATTTCTTTTTTTATTTCAGCAATTTCCAGAGCATATAGTGGGATTTGTTCCTAGAAAGCACATTTCTACTCCTTCAGGCGTGTACAGTTATGGCAGCTTTGAATTGCAGAACCCTGGATTTGGGAATGGAGATCAGTATTCTATGGTGCTCATCGGTGCAGCGTTTTTTCACAGTGGGTATTTAGAAGACTTTCAACGGCAGCCAGAAGCAGTTTACGCCTTAATAGATGAAACTCAAAATTGTGATGATATTGCCATGAATTTTCTGGTAGCCAAGCATACTGGAAAGCCTTCAGGAGTGTTTGTGAAGCCTGTTGATATAAGAAATTTAGAAAAAGACACTAACAGTGGCTATTCTGGAATGTGGCACCGAGCAGAGCATTTGTTACAGAGATCCTACTGTGTAAATAAACTGGTTAATATTTATGATGGCATGCCCTTAAAATATTCTAATATCATGATTTCTCAGTTTGGTTTCCCTAATTATGCCAATCACAAAAATAAAATGTAAACCAATGGATTTAAGGTGTTAAATGTTAAACAATACTCAGTGAATTGTACTGAGTTCAAGGAGAAGTAGGTGTAATTACTGCATCTTGGCCATCCCTCTTTGTAGCCTCTGATTTTTCTCCACTAGGCTTTTTATGTATTTCCTTCCTAACCAATTCACAAAGGTAAGTTTTGAGAAAAATTTAAGAATATCTAGTCATGCTTAGCTGTGATTAAATCATCCTCTTTCCTTAAGACCTGAAAAGCTACTATAATTAATTAGGCCAGTTCTTCAGAAACATGCAGACAAAAATGCACTCCTACTCTTCAGATCTTAACATTTGGATTTTTTTCCTTGAATATACAATTCTATTCAGATGAGGTCAAGGCATATTTTTGACAGCCATATGTTGAGATGCTTCCTTGCCTTCTCAATCCTCACCTCCTCCTAGCCAGTTTCCAGTGAAGCTGTAGAAGAGCTACAGTGAACTGCTGGCCAGGCTTTTGGCCTCGTGTACAAAACCCCTTTGAAGTTTGTATATAAGCTACTCAGTGTACTGAGATATTTTTGAAGCTGCTATGAAAGCCAGAAGAGTACCTCACCTTAATCTCAGTTAGTCCTTAAACCATTGCCTACAATATCTACTCCTGCTGAGATAATGGAAAATGATCTCTGATGTGGCTTTTTTTTGTTATTGACTTACTTAGAGTTGCTGAAACACTGCAAGCAGCTTGAAAGGTAAATCCTAGTAGCTGGAAATACAAGAAACATGAATACATGAAATATGAAACTTATATAAGCAACCAGAAGAAATGGATGGAATGTTACTTATAAATATTCTCTTTAGTACTTAGTCTTATTTTGATATTTTGCATATATGTTGTTAGAAACATCCACCTGGGAAAATCCTCAATTTGTTAAAAATTTCTTATTTACAGTTCCTGATAAGAGCAAGGTGTTCAACATCTATTACAGTGTACATTTTGTAATTTTACAGGTCTACTGTTTTTTTAGCTATTCTTTTAATGAGTATTTACTTTTTAGTTCCTTTTTTTCTCTGTTTTTGGTTGCTATGACAACAGAGTTAAAATGTACAATAAATGGGTAAAGCATTATGAAAAAAAGTATTGTAAGGTTCAGTGATATTTGACAGAGATGGACTATTACCAGTCTCTAAATTCCCTGACTTTATTTATAGCAAGAAACAGAGCTGCTGTTAATGGCCTTTGTTAAGATTGGGACTCTATAGTTCTGGAAACCTTATCTTGACATAGCCAAGGGAAACCTTTTCCAATGAAGTTGTAGAAGGGTTGGGCTTTTTCTGTGGTATGGAGGAGAGAATAAAAGACAGTGATTTTCCTGGCTCACAGAATCAGATTTGGCATCCAAAGCAGATTTAGTTTCATCTGCATCAGCTTTTAATTGATTCTTAGAATCAGTTCAAAGGTAACTGTGGGCAACCAGTAACAGCTAATACCTAGTACACAAATAGCATCTGCACTAATGGTGTATCATTTTATCATTTTTTGTAGTAAGTTAGCTGAACAAAGAGTGAAAAATGTGACAAGTTCTTTACAGCACGGTGTGAGTCTTTGGGGGGAACAAAGGATTATTTTGCCTTGTTCTATCAGTATTAAAGGATTTGATTTCTGTTCAGTGAAGTCTTCCTAGTACTTTTGTAAGTTTTAAAGGGCAGAATCTTAACAAGGCAATGTAAAGTCTGCTTAATTTTGTTGTAATAGTGAAAAGTAGTTTTTAAGTATTATGCTGTAGTGCTAAGTAGTATACAAACAGGTCTATGATCTTTCCAGAAATGCAAATTTACAGTGGTAGTTAACTGTATTTCATTTATTTATTTGTCTTCCGTGATTTCCGTTCTGTGCAGTATCAGCTAGAGTTGTGAAGACTCACAGTTGTTGTTAACCTTATTTTTGAAATGTGAAATGAACTGTCAACTCAGCCAAATCTTAGTACTGGGCTCTTTGTTGAGGCAAAGGAATTGTTTTGGGTTTTGGGGTGTTTTTTGTTCTTCTGTATCAGTGAAAGAATTAATAGAACAAGCTTTTAATGATACTGTTAAATATAATTTGCACCATTGTCAAATAAAATACAGAAAGCAGACTTGTGATGTATTTATTTCCAGATTATTGACCAAATTTTTCACTGTTAAGATGTCTAAAGTAAGCTCACAGTTTGCACCAAGATTTCTTTTTTTTAAAAATGTGTACTTGTTGGCACATACATTAATTTAATTTAGTTATGGCCTACCTATGAAAGAAGAAGAGTCATAAAAAACCCAACAGCCTTAATAATTTAGTCTTAGGTGGCAAAGGAAATACAAAGATAAGACTTAAGCTCCAGCCATAATTCATTGTACTTTGGAACCAAAAAGGGTTGTTTGTTTAGTTTTTTAGTGGACTTTTTATCCTTTGGTGGTTATAAAAGTGCCTTAAGATTCTTTAGTGAAAATACATTACCGAAAAATTATATTTTAAACAAAATAATATGCATGTGATTATTTCTTCTGAGAGATTATCTATATGTCATTTAGAAATATTTTGGAGTCCAAATAGAATCATTACCACCTCTGAATGTTCTGTTGTAATTATTGTCATTGCAACACAGGGTTTTAAATATGGTATCTAAAATAGATATTTTAAAAATCCTTGACAAAAAATCAGGATATAGTGCTAAAATGATACAACAGGACAAGAAAATTGCTTCTTTACAAAAAATGCCACAAGATGTCACTGCAGCCTTGATATTTCATCTCAAATGTTAAAACGAGTACAATTGATTAGAATACCAAAGTTGTACTAGTTGAAAATGTTCTTAAAGCTAGCATTTTACTAAGTGGAACTCATTAACTAATAGCTACAAGACACAATACTGGAATTGAAAAAACATAGCGGTTATTTTGCACCTATTTTCACAGGGAAGAAAAGAAAGTTTAGTTTATTTCTGATGCTTACTAAGTCTGCAGCTAATTGCCACAAATGACAACTTTTATGCAATGAAAACAGCATTTGTAACTTTGCAGAAGACATATAAGCAGTATACAAACATTTGACAGCTGGGCATTCTGTTTCTAATCATATTTGTCTCCTAGATTCACCAATCTAGCTAGATGGGTATATGTATCTTAGGCTTTAACACAAACTCTGTTTCTAGGGATACTGGATAGTAGGCTGCAGACTGTTCCATCTTTGCTTCTGTTGCCAAAGAGAGTGTTGTTAAAGCTGTTTTGAGTATGCTCATTCAAATTCCCCTTAAGCAGAGTGTGGCACTGACTTAGAAATGTGTTACTGCAGTGAAAGTCTGAGTAAAAAAGGGGCATTTAAAAAACTGCGGTTCTGGATAATATACCTTAATGCCCCTTCTCTTGTACGAGATCTAGTACCCCTTAGAGAATTGCTTGTAAATAAAAAACCACCAGTGAAATACTTAATTTTGGTAAGGGCTACACACAAGTGAAAGTTGTAAAGAACAATATAAAGAAAAACAAACACTGGTTTCCATGGAAAGCAAATACTCTCCAACAACCTTTATTGAATTTGCTACTACATAAGACTGCAGTCTCATTCTTGAATCTTGTATAGAATAGTACTACTGAGAATGAGGTTTTCTCAGGTTTCAGGATCAGGCACAAACAGGGGCATATTTAGCATATTAGTTTTGGAGCTTTTCAAATAGTTTTCAAAAAAATCGGTGTAAGAACATAGGTAAAAAATTAAATAAGCAACTACAAAACAGCTGCACTGTTTTCTTTACTCCTTCACCTTATTTGCAAAGCTTTAAAGATTATCTAGTGCTTATGACACCAGATTAAAAACTTAAGAGTCAGAAATGTTTCACACTCATGTTTAGCCCCATTAGCAGACACACCGGGATTAATTATATGAACTGTGGTTACAGTAAGTTATTTATAGCGTTAGGGAAAGATGGTGATACTGGTGTGAACCTCAGGGCTGCACATAGCTTTAAACAACATCTTTTAAAGATGTTTCAAGAGGGATTTTTTTTTGTTTGGGGGAAGAGTAACTTTTTTCCCCTTTTTTATCTCCTCAAGGAACCGCTCCTTTGCAACTTTTTGCTTTAGTTGTAAAACTGAGACGGACCGTCTGCCCTGTTTCGCACTTACCAAATCTTTCTAAGGGGAGAGGCGGAAGAACGCGCCCACAGCTCGAGCCAGCGCGTCAGGAGAGCTCCGTGCCTCAGGCGTGCGGGGCCTCTCCTGCCGTTCGCAAGCGGCTCCCGGGGCTGCCGCTCCCCCGAGCCGGA